>CAUYON010135771.1:0-55325 GCA_963573935.1 Arctocebus calabarensis
TTGCATTTTCTTTTCTGCTCATATCTCCTTCCCTATTCTCTCCCAGGGTTTTGAACTGATTTCTAGTAACTCTTTATATATTAAGGCAACTAGTCCTTTGACTATTGCATGAATTGAAGATATTCTTGCCCAGTTTCTCATCTGCCTTTTGACTTTACTTATGCTGATTTGGCCATACAAAATTGTATGTTTGTTTTATGTTAATTTTTATATTTGTGTTAGTTTCTTTTATGCTAATTTATGGTCCAATTTTTAGGTCTAAGGCTTTCAATCATAGCAATGCTTTCCAGGTGGTGCCTGTGGCTCAATGAGTAGGGTGCTGGCCCCATATACTGAGGGTAGCAGGTTCAAACCCAGCTAGCCCCAGCCAAACTGTAACAAAAAAAATAGCTGGGCGTTATGGTGGTAGCCTTTAGTCCCAGCTACTTGGGAGGCTGAGGCAAGAGAATTGCCTAAGCTCAAGAGCTGGAGGTTGCTGTGAGCTGTGATGCCATGGCATTCTACTGAGGGTGACAAAATGAAACTCTGTCTCTAAAAAAAAAAAAAAAAAGAAAGAAAGAAATGCTTTCCCTGCTCCAAAGTTGTAAAGTATGCCTTAAGGATGGTTTTGCTGGCACCTTGATGGCTTCCTTGAGTACATTTAAATCTTTGATTTACTCACAACTTATTCCTTGATAAGTTTTTGGGTTTTTTTTTGAGACAGAGTCTCACTATGTTGCCCTGAGTAAAGTGCTGTGGCATCACAGCTCACAGCAACCTCAAAGTCTTGGGCTTAAGTGATTCTCTTGCCTCAGCCTCCCAAGTAGCTGGGACTACAGGCTCCCTCCACAACGCCCACTATTTTATTTCTTGTTGCAGTTGTCATTGTTGTTTAGCTGGCCCGGGCCAGGTTCCAACCCGCCAGCCTTGGTGTATGTGGCCGGTACTGAGCTATGAGAGCCGCCCTCTTTGATAATTTTTAAGGAGCTGTATCTCCAATATCCTTTTCACCTGGCCCCCCTCCCACCTTCTTGAAACACTGCCCTTGGTTTCTAAGACTCCAAGTTGTCCTGCATCTCAAACCCCTGCTCAGTGATTTCAGTCTTCTCGTCTATTTTGCCTTCAAAGGCTGGAGCTCAACGTTTCAGAGTCCCTGGTCCTCTGCTCTCCTTACTCTTCCCTGTCTCTGCATAACTCGCCTTTACCTCCATGGTTTAAATGCCACACGGTCTTCTCCCACGAGCTGCAGACTTGTGCAACCACCTACTTACTTGGACACCTCCCCTAGGGAGAAGATGAGGTCCACGTCAGACTTCATCATGCCTGAACCTCCCTGGGCCTGCCCAGCTCAGAAAATGGTACCACCCTGCTGACAATGGGCTCATGGAAGGAGCCTGGGAGTCACCCTTTACTTCTCCATTTCTCTCTTCCTTTATGTCCGTCATTGTCAAGACTCTGACTTTTTTTCCAAAACACATCTCAGATCCATCTACTTCTTCGTATGTCTTCTGCCTCTGCCACAATCCAGGACAACATGGTCCTTGACCTGGCCTGGCACCACACCTCCCATTTGTTCTCCCTGTATTGACTCTCACCCACGAAAGCTGCAAATCTGATCATGTCATTCAGTCTCAATCTCCTTTGACTTTCTCTCACTCTCTCTCTCTCTCACACACACACACCCAGAAGTTCTTTCAACAACCCTTAGGAAAGATTCTGGGATCTTTAGCAGAAGTGCTATTTAAAGCCACAAGAGTAGAAAACTCTATCCCCAGCCAGGAAGGCTGTAATGAGGAGGTGACATTGGCAATGCCTCTAGAAGAACAAATAGGCATGTGCTGGGTGAAAATGATGGGGAATTCCCACCGAGGAAACAGTGCATACAAAGACACATCTGTAAATGAGCACCAGGGGCGACGGGAGACTCATCTTGTGTGACCAAAGCATTATTTATGGTAATAAAGACAATAAAAATAAGTCACAGCTAGTTTTCCCGAACACTGGTGCTTTACATATTTAGTTTAGAGTTCCCCCACAGTGGAGCCTGAGACAGGGATGCCTGTGAGAGTGACAGACAGGAGGAGGCCCTGGGGTAATGGTGGGGGCAGGGGAGGGGCAGGGTATGGCCCCAGCTGGAGTCTGGCTGGAGTCAGCTAGAACCCCATGGAGAGCTGCAGAGTTGTCGCCCACCTTGGGAAAAGGGGAGTGGCTTCCAGACCACGCCCCTTGGGTAAAGGGGCGTGGTTTTCAGACCACGCCTCTTGGGTGAAGGGGAGTGGCTTCCAGACCACTCCCCTAAATCCCCTCCTTCATTCATAGTTCCCATTTGACTGAGGTCAATTTTCCACAGAAGGAGCAGCTGTGAGTAGTTAGCAGCTGGACAGTGGGTGACACTTTAGTGAGATATCAGCAGAATCCACAGCACACACCTCGTTTATTATACTTCTCACCACCTAGGAGGCAGGCAATGCTCCCCCTACATGAAGGGAAGCTGGCCCACACTAAGGCTTGGAAGAGGAGCTTGCTAAGTCCCAAGCCCACCTCCTTTCCTCCTCACCTCATCCCAGGTAGAAAGAGACTCTTCCGGGTCACATAACCAGAAAATACCAAATTCTGTAACTCCTGGACAGGGTCTGCTTTCAGCAGGGAAAAGAGCTGATCAGCACCAGGCCCTCTATCCACTGCAGCCCTGTCTGAGACCCTCTTTCATTCTCACACCATCTGGGCAAGTGTGGTACAAAAGAAACCCAGGTCCCCAGGAGGGAGAGGGAGCGATAATGTGTAGGAGCTAAGGCAGCTGCGCAGGAATTTGGAGGAGACTTGCAAGAAAGCCAACAGTGGAGCATGCACTTGCAAAAGAAACTTCAAGCCCCGGAAGGGCTGGTCTGAAAAATTTTTTAAAGGGACACAGTCCAGCTAATACATATCCAGTTAGAGACAGTCTTAGCTGCGATTTCTAAGCAAAGAAGATGGTGCATTAGGAGATGTGTTTACATTAAAAAACAGGTTTGTAGCATGGTAAGATCGGATGTTTTAAAAACAAGGACTCCAGAAATGGCTTTCCATGCATATCCAGAACCTTGCACATAAAGGGTACCCAATGAACATTTGCTGAATGAGCGAATTTTGTACTTAAATATGTTTATAAAATGCATTTGATGCCATTTGGACTGTTTATCCTCTGAGTCCTCAGTGGCTATGAGACTATGGTTGGCTCACATATACATCAATTCTTAACCCAACAAGTCGGACGACCAGCCAGGCAACACTCAACAACCACGCGTGTGCGTATGTGGGAGGGTATGTCAGTTCAAGCAAGCACTCCATGGGAAAGACTGGAAGGAAATCCCCAGAACCTTCCACCTTAAAGACCAGAGGCCAGTAGAGTCCCATCACTTCACGGGGAGCTGCAGGTCCCAGAAAAGTCTAAGTTATTCTTCAGCAAAATCAGCAAGAACTGCATCCCATATCTTTCCTATATGTGGTAGTGTTGTAAAAGACCACAATACTTTGTAGCTCCTATCAACAGGAGATGACTTATAGCTACACTGGCCCTGTGACTGGCTTTGGCCAGGAGAACATGCCGGAAGTAGTCATGTGTCTATTTCAAGCCCAGCCCCTAAGAGGTCGTGCAATTTCTGCTCTTGCTGCTCTGGGACACTTTCCTCCACCATGTGAACAACCTCAGGGTAGTCAGCTGGAGGACAAGAGACCACGGGGAACAAAAGTGAGCCCCCAGCCACACCACCTAGCCCATAGCTGATCTGGTAACTTATTGTTGCCCCTAAGGTGATCCTAGGCAACACCAGAAGAGCCACCAGCTGAACCCAGCCCAAGTGCCAAACCACAGAATCAAGAAGTAGATAAAATACTTGTTATAAGCCACTACGTTTTAAGGTGTTTGCAATTTGGCAAAACTGATACACTATAAGAAGTCTATATATTGCAATCACAAAATTTATTCATGTTAAGATTGGCTCATGCCGCCAATTAATTAATCTCTGAAAATTCTGATGTCTTCTTCATAAAGTGCTAAGTTAGGAAGCCCCTCTGGGTGATAGCACAAAAGATTTAGAAGGACCGTCAGCAAGTCCAACCACCCTGTTTCACCGTTAGGGAAACTGGAGTTCAAAGAAGAGAAGGGGCCACATTCATTCATTACACAAAGATCTCCTGAGTGCTTTCTTTGTGCCAAGCATTGTACCCACTAGGGTACACAGCGTGAACAAGAGAGATCCTCCACCAATGGAAGTCACAATCTAGGGTGAAAATCAGATGTCATTATAACTAAGTCATCACACAGACAAGTAGATAACCACAAAGAGTGACCAGCACCATGAATTAAAGTGAGCTGGTGCCACGAGAAGAATCATGCGACAGGGACCCCATTTGGACTTGAGGTCACAAAGAGCTCCCTGTAGAAGTGAGTTGGTGGCAGCCTCAGAGTAGGAATGGGGCTCTCCACAGACAGGGCAAGTAAGTGTGTGAAGCTTTAAGTCCCTGTTGTGCAGGTCCTAATGCCACCTCTATCAGTTCCAGGCTGAGTCACCAGAGCTGAATTGGCAAATGTTCTTAAGCCTCAGTTGCCTCACCTGTAAAATGAGCTTAACAGTGGTATCTACTCATCTCAAAGCTCTTCTGCAGATCAGCTGAAATAACCACTGAAGAAAAGGCTTTGCAAACCACAAGATGTTGGGTGAATAGCTGAACTTGATACTATCAATGGTTTGGGGAAGGTAACATTTATTTTCCCTGAGTCACCTCTCCAAAGAAACGTGTTCCCCTCTGCCCAAGCCTTGACCAGACACAGAGCCTCACTGAGTACCACTTTCTCTTCTTGGTGGAAGGATGGTGCCAAAACTTTCCATCAGGGTCTGAGTCAGAACCAATGTTACCACAGTATAGTTCTGAAAGCCAAGGTTCGATACGTGAACACATTGCAACTTAAACATTGTGCAATGCTCAGATGAGATGGTTCCGGGCAAGGTCTGGTGTGTTGTGATGACCACATTAGAAGCTGACTGTATGCAATTAAATGGCCTCCATGGAGTCTTCCAAAATGACCACTTCCCTGGAGTTTGGACCCCCAATCTATCAGGCTGTCACACATCCATGCAATATATAGACAGCTTTGCAGCAGCAGTGTGGTGCTTACATGGGGACAGGCCTGAAGGGACATGGCAGGGCAGCCCCCACACAACCGGTCCTACAGTGGCAGGAGAGAGGATGTGGCCCTTGCAGTGCGGCTTCCACATGTCCCTGGAGCTGCAGTGTCTTCCTCACTGGGAGTGTCCCCTGTGGCCTCTGTCTTACTCATCAATGGCCCCCACGGGACCCATCACAGAATGGGGCTCATCAGCGCTGTGAGTTAATAGGCTTCTGCTGCCCAAGGTGGAAAATATGGGCCTCTCTGATATCTGAGAGGCCATCCAACATGGACTGCTGCAGTGACCATGGCAGTAGGGATGGGATAGAGGTCAGCTCTAGGCCTGGCCACCGAGCTCCCCAAGGTTCTCAGCAGCTGTGGAACTTCCTGCCTCTCCATCCAGCACCCAGACATCCTGCAGGTACCACTGTTTTAGAAACCACGCTCTATGATGCCACAGGCTTCAGTGAGCACCCTCCCCGGGGTCCCAGCCTGCTGTGAGCACTCCCTCCACAGTCCCAACGCCCTGAGCACCATCCCTGGCATCCTTCCTGGACCCTCAGCCTGCAGTGAGGACCCTGTGGTCTTATAGTCTGTAGTGGAAATGCTCCCAGCTGAGAGAAACATTAATTTTCAGAGACCAGACTCTCCATGGTCGCTGATTCCCGCTGGCATCTGTGCCCCGCAGAGGGCTGGGCTGGGGGTGGGCTAGCTTTGCCTAGGGATGATTCAACCTCCTTCACCACTGGCAAGGTTCTCGCAAGAAGGCTCTGGTCCTTTCCCTTTGTGCCATGTTTATAACACTCCCCGGGGGCCTTAGACAGCACTAGGTGGGCAGGAGAATTCTGCACACACCCATGCCAAAACACGTCCCATGGGTGCTATGTGGGAGGGAAGGCCGGCAATGCCAAGGGTATAGGACACCTGACTCAGTGCCGCTGAGAACTCCCCTCTGAGCATGGGGAAAGTGGGTAGCACATTTCAAGTTTCTTCCAGTTCTCAATAATATCCATTTTAAGCCAAGAGTAGCTAGGTGGCTGACCAAGAAAACACTATAGTCCCACTTTGATTGTTCCTTTCAAGGGGACTCAGCTGATACTCTTGATTGTTCTGAGAGAGGACCATGGCAGGCTGTGCTCCCTGCTCGGTACCCTCCCTCCTCCACCCAGGAGCAGCTCAGCTCTGCCAGCCCAAGGCTGAGACCCCCGGGCAGGGAGGACGGTGCACCCACCTGGCTGGTTGACAGGAGCTCTGGGTTTCCGTCACTCATCCCCACGTAAGCACTGTCACCATCAAACTAGAACAGAGAGAGAGGGAAAAGCAGCTCTGATTAAAATGTTCTCAAGGAGGCTCCAGGAGAAGTAGCCAGAGGAGGTCACGGGACTGAAAGTGTGGCCTGTGCGGCCTACAGAAGCAAAGATCAGAGCCCAGGAGGCAGAAGCCCCATTCTGGCCATTTCTGCAGCCCCTTGGGATTCAGGTTCACACCATTAATCACTCTTGGAATGAAGACAGGAAAACCTTTCTGCCTTCTAGACTTTGTCCAAAGACTGCCGCATCAGATACTGAGCTTCCCATCCCTGGAAGTATGCAAACACCTCCCTTGGCCAAAACAACATCAAGTGATCAGCTAAAGCTAGAATTTCATGTGCCAAGAGAGACTCAGATCTCCAGAGCCTTGGGGCCGTGACAGCTCGACCCAGACATAATTCTTGGCTTTGTGGCTTTGCCCCTTCACCTCTCCCATCCTAGCCCCTAAGGCCATCCCTGACCATGGACAGTGAGGGTTGTGAGAGAAACCACGTGTTTACAGGAACACAGGTATAATAGGATCCTGTATTTGGAAAAGCTGTCACCTCTGGATACAGGAAGACTTCCCTATAATAGAGCAGGTGCAGTGGATGAAATGTGGGTCCTGGGCTCCCTCTTTGCCCTGATGTGTGATCTTGAGCGTGTGTCCAAACTTCTGAGGCTCCTGGTCTATCAAATGAGCATGATGACCATGCTCCTCTCTTCATAGAATGTTGCACTGCTGAGCCCTTAACTCGATTGCAGCTAGTTGCCTTCCCTTGATCTACACAGCAGTCTAACGTCGGGTTCTCTAGAAGCAGAGCCTGAGGCAAGGGTTCAAATTCATGTGATTTTTGAGGGACTGCTATTTAAACATAACCTTTACGTGTGGGAGGGAAGAAGAACAGGGCAATGAATGCAGCTGAGCCAGGGGGTAATCTCAGCTAATGACGTCCTTCAGTCTGACCCATAGGGAGCTCTAGGGCATGGACAGCACTATAGATTCAGTTCCAAATGAAGCAAGGGGTGGCCTTTGTAGCCCGGGTAAGTAAGTCATTGGCTGTGAGCTGCCCTTAGGGGACACATGGATGCATGACCTTCTGAGCAAGATGGTCCCCATTTGACCAAGGATGACTCTCCAGGGTTAACTGGACCAGCTGCCAGCCATTTGTTATCAGTGCTCACAGCAGATGGGAGATGTCCGCGCTGGCTGGTAACAGGTTCTGGGTGGGCCACCAACAGCAACCAGCCATCTTATTTTAATTGAATGATTTATTTATTAGAAAATAGTCACATGGTTCAAAATTCTAAAAGTACAAAAAGCAACACCATCCCTCCTCCCAGCCATCCCTCACCCTTCCCCAGAGACTTAGAGTTTCTGGCAGCTGCTTTATATCTTTCAAAGACTGTCACCATATATACATTTTACAGTCATTCCTTCCACACAAATGGCAGCATACCAGACACACTGTTTTGCACCTTATTTTTGTCTTAACGACACATCTTGGAACATGTTTTATATCAAACATAGTTCTTTCTTCTACGCCCCATATTCCATAGTATGGATGGTAACATCCTTAACTATTACATAGTTGAGTGCATGGGCAGTTGCATTGTGTCTAGTCTTGTCTGTTCCAACACCGCTCCCAAGAGTACAGCCAAGAGTAGCCAGGTAGCTGACCAATAGAAGACACTATAGTTCCACTTTGATTATTCCTTTCAAGGGGACTACTCCGCTGATATTCTTGATTATTCTGAGAGAGGACCATGGCAGGCTGTGCTTCCAGCCCTGTACCCTTCCCTCCTCCACCAAATTTTTTGTACATCTATAATTTACCCTGGGTGTGAGTTTAGTTATAGGATTTATTTGTATAATTGCTGAGCCCAACTGTATGTGCATTTATAATTTGGATAGACATCACCAAGTGGCCCTTGTGGAGGTTATAGAAATTCACACTCACTCCTGTGCTCAGGGCATCAGTTCCCCCAGCCTTCACTTGGAGAATCTTTGCTCAACACCTGACTCAGAAGCCAGCCCCCTACCCCTGTGGGCTGAGAGCCCACCACCACCTCTACCACCATCCCTTGCTTTGTTCCATAGCCCCTCTGAACTCCTTGCCTTCTAGAACTCTCTACAATTTATTTATTTACTATGTTCATTGCTTATAGTTGGGATTTCCTCTACTAAAATGGAGGCTCCCAGGGTTCAGGGATCTTAGTCTATCTGTACACTGATGCCTCCCAAACTCCTGGAATGGTGCCCAGAACAGAGTAGCAATAATGCTTGCTGAATGAATAAATGAATGAAGCAGCTACTACAATATTCAGATTATCTCTTACCATGCCAGTCTTCCCCTGGAGGCAGTGGGGGTTGATGGTTACACCCTAAAGCCTCCTAGCACAGGGATGGGCAGAGTTCCTTGGCAACTGTGGAGTTATCAAAGGAAAAGTCTGTGCCATGCCTAGAGTTCGGGCACTGACCTCATGTACAGAGCCCTGCCCACCACATAGCACCCCAAGCTCATGATTCAAGGTCTGCACAGAGGCTATCTCCCCCAGGAGGTCTACCATGCTCTCGTCTTTTCTGGCTGTCCCTGTTATAACACACTGTCTCCACATTTGCCAACTATCCTGGAGTAGGACCAACAGGAAGGCTAGAACTATGTCCCAGTCATATCTGAATCCTCCAGCACCTGGCACAGGCTGGCATTAAACTGGGCAAGGTAGTGACACATTCAATGAAAGCTCCCAGATACTACTTGATGTGTTCCCACAGTCACTAATTACTTTAATACAAATAAAACTTTGTAAGCATCATACATAATATATAAGTAATATATTCTAATTGAAAGAATAATTAGAAATGGGGGGCATTAAGTTTAATCAAGTGTTTGAAACATTGTCTAAAGCAATACTAATCAAACAGTATGGTACAGGTTGAAAATATAGAAATATACATCAGAGAGACAGAAGAAAAGATGTTTGAAAAGCCTTTGTAGCAGCGACTGTTTATTAAATGCTCCCTAGAACAGAGCCACCACACGGGCAGGGGCCATCGTCTGTTTTGCATGTACCCAGTAGGAAATAAATAAGTATTTGGTGAATGAATGTATCTGACATTGAGAAAAATGCTTCACATAAAAGATCTCATTTAGTCCTCCCAAAGAACCAATGAAGAAAATATTCTTTTTCCTGTTTAAAATCAAGGAAACAAGTGGAGAGAGGATAAATTGTTGCCCGAGATCACACAGTGGGGGAGAAACTGGACTTTAAGAATAACTTGATTTTTTTCCTGGTTTGTCTCTCCTATTAGGCTGCAAGCTCCTTGATAGCAGGGATTGAGGGTTTGCTAGATCCTACCACATTAATAATTAGCCCACGGCCTGGCACATAAAAGGTGCAAATACATTTGTGTTAGAGGTTCAGGAGAGGGAGGCATCATCCACAGCGAGCAGTGGCCATGGCATTGGAGAAGCTGGGCAAAGATGCCTGGATTTTGGTGTGTGTGTATGTTGGGGTAAGCCAGGCGAGGTGCAATGGGCCCCCATGAGGTCCCCAGGACCTCTCTTATTCATTCACTCATTTAGTCAACCAACATCTAAGAAACAGGTGCCACATCCCAGGCAAAGCTTGCTGCCGGCATTTGAGGAGGACTTGAGAGGTGGGTGGAGGTTCCCAAGGCAGGGCCTGAGGCACCTCAGTTCAGTTACCCCTGAATGCTGGAGCTACTAAGGACCAGCTACTGAGAGAGCAGAGGCCCTGAGCCAGAGGGGAGGCCTGCTCTCTGCCAAGCTCTGCCTGGGCTCCACCATGACAGCACTCTTGGAGAGGGAAAGGGGACCCTGACTTGACCTTGACCTCAGGACACCAAGGTCATCCCTCATCCCCTTCTTTGGGGCCCTTTCTTGAGGAATGAAGCCAAAAGCCAAGTCACCTCTGTCCCCAGACACAGCAGGGCTACCTCCTCTGTGTATGGGAACAGACAAGATCCTCACCTACCATGATGCACACGCTGAGTGTGGGCACATGTGCTGAGTGCACAGGACGGGGGCACACACATGCACCACACATCGACTCACGTCACACACAATACAGCATTCAAGAGAGCACCTGGTCGCACATGTACCACACCCATAGGTAACACTAACAATGTGAGCACAGCACAAGCATGTGTGTGCACGTATCAGTGCCCTTGTTCATGACTGTACACAATACCCACAGCAGGCACACATGGGAAGGGAGGCCACGCCCAGACGTGTACAACTATCCCAAGTATTTGCACCTGTATAAATACAGCTCACACACATGTGAATACATACACTGCATGGGCTTGTGGAGATATACAAAGCAGAGATGCACATGAACTTCAATTCTGGGCAGATTTCACAATTTATCAGTCTCTAGGTCAAAAATCTTTCTTTCACACTGCACAACCCTCTGTGTGCTTTAAAATGTAGGGATGAAAATGTAGGGAGAAACAACAGCCTCGGAATTTCCATGAAATGCCAGGAGAACATCCTCTTACCAGCGACTAGAATAGATTAATTTTCCCCATTTCATATTCTAATTATAATTCCTTTTCCCATTGCCATCTTCGGTCCTCATTACAGCTGGAAGATTGTTCTGCAAAAGCCAGGCCTTCATCTTCTCTTCCCAAGAGTTTTGTCATGGAAATGAGTTTTGGAATCTGAAAGAACCCACGTTTTTGCACATATCGAATGTGTAGGGATAACCCTTTCCTGACGGACACCAGGAACACAGCTCAGAGAGGCTTCTAAAGGGTGAGGACCACGCAGACCCTTTAGAGGATGAACAGGTGCACAAAGAACAATGATTAGGAGAGTTCCAGGGTCCCTATTCAAATAGCCACACCCCAACCTAAGCACACCCTGTTCTCCCTAAACCTTTTTAAAAAAAATTTAAGGAAACTCAGTATACAGGCCCCCAAACTTGCCACCTTGGGCAAGTTCTGTCACTGCTCTAAGCCTCAGTTTTCTCATTCTTATGACCCACAGAGTCACTGACTCATGATAGCTATAAAGTAAATATTTGTGGGACAGACAGATGTGCTAAGTGGGTGAGTGGACAGATAGAATGAGGCAGGGAATAAAAGATGGGGTGAAGAATGGATGGGTGATGGACAGAGGGGGGATGGGTGGATAACTGAGAGATTGTATAAATTAGCATTGTCCCACAGAAATGTAATGCAAATGGGAGCCACATATGTAATTTTAACTTTTCTTTTCTTTTTTTTTTAAGAGACAGAGTCTCACTTTGTTGCTCTCCGTAGAGGCTGTGGCATCACAGCTCACAGCAACCTCCAGCTCTTGGGCTTAGGTGATTCTTTTGCCTCAGCCTCCCAAGTAGCTGGGACCACAGGTGCCTGCCACAATGCCTGCTATTTTTTGTTGCAGTTTGGCCAGGGTCAGGTTCGAACCCACCATCCTCAGTATATGGGGCCGGCGCCCTACTCACTGAGCCAGGGGCACTGCCCCTAATTTTGATTTTTCTAGTAGCCACAGTTCAAAAAGTGAATATACACAGATGTAATTAATGTTATTGATACAGTTCACTTTAATGTATTCACATTTCAACAAGTAATCAATATAACAATGATTAGTTATTGAACTAATTTATTAATGGGACAAAGGAATGTAAGGGCAGACAAGGAGATAGGTATGGATTAGATGGTTGGGATGAGAGGGAGGAATGGAGGATGGAAGGATGGAAGGATGGATGGACGGATGGATGGCTGGGTGGATGGATGGATGGACAGATGGATGGACGGACAGATGGATGGACGGATGGATGAACGGGTGGATGGATGGATGGATGGATGGGTGGGTGGATGGATGGATGGATGGACGGATGGATGGACAGACAGATGGATGAATGGATGGATGGATGGGTGGGTGGATGGATGGTTGGACGGATGGATGGACAGATGGATGGACGGATGGATGGATGGACAGACAGATGGATGGACGGACGGATGGATGGACGGGTGGATGGACGGACGGGTGGATGGATGGATGGATGGATGGATGGACGGATGGATGGATGGACAGATGGATGGAAGGACAGACGGATGGATGGATGGATGGACAGATGGATGGACGGATGGATGGACGGATGGATGGATGGATGGGTGGATGGGGCTGGCAAGTTTAAGGGACAGGTGTACGGGAGGATGACTGGGATGGGAGATGAGATAAACAGATAGATGGATAGACGCCTGGATGGGTGGGCGCCTGCTTAGATAGGATGGGTTGAATGAGTGGGCGAGATGGATAAGTGGGTAAACGGGTCCTGTATTTCCTCCTCACTCTCTTTACACTTCTCCTGGACAACATCACAGCTTCTCAGAGTAGCAACATGTCACTCACTCTTAACTCCTCATCTATAGTCAAGTTACCTCCAGATCCCAATGTATAATTTCCCTCAGACTTCTCCCCTATTTAGCCCATGATCACCTCATGTTCAACCCATGCAATACCAAACTCACGATGTGTACAAGGACTTGCTCTTTCTCCGGCACTCCTTCATCATCGTAGAAGCTGTCACCTTCCACACCTCCCACAGCCAGTGCCCCTGGAATGACTCTGGACTCCTTCTCCTCCCTACATCAAAGAGCTTTCAGAGAGCTGCTCCAGTCACCTGCAGAAGAATCCTGCTCGGCCTTCCACCAATCCATCTTCCACACTGCCACTCACTAGTGATCTTTGGGCAATCACTTGACTCCTCAGATCAAAATCTGCAGTGACTTCCTATCACTTGCCCTGTATCCAGGACCAGCCATGACCCCAGGCCCTGAGCCTCAGCTCCCACGGGGTCCTTGGTATGATAGGAAACTCCAACACCCTTGCCTGTGCACACTATCCCATCTACCATCAGTCTGGAACACTGCCCCTTTCTCTACCCATTGAAATTCAACCCTTCCTAAGTTGTTTTGTCTTTTGGCAATGAACTCCAACCTTAGCAGTCTTGCTTGCTTTTATAATTCAACTTCATTCAACTTCTACGTGTAGTATAATATACTGGGTAATAGCATTGATTAATTGGACTTAATTCAACTTCTATGTGTAGTATAGTATACTGGGTAATAGCATTGATTCCTAGATCTGAGTAGTTCTACCACCTACTAGCTGGTGAACTTGGACTTAACTTCTCTTTGCCTTAGTTTTCTCAGCTATAAAACAAACTTGTCAGTTACATTGCTAACAGAACATTCCTCATAAGGTTCTTGGTATCTGTTATAAGCTATCAGATATGAGTTAATACCTGTAATATAATGCTTAATAATGTTAACTATTTTTGACAGGTGCTTAGTAAGTGTTATCTATTATTACTGTTATTATATGCTAAAGTCATATTCCCTTATCAGCCTCAATCTCCCTCAGTCTAGCAGAAGACCTTGTCTCTTCTGTCACTGTCACTGAAAAATTGAAGCCCTCAGATGTGCCCCTCAACTCTCTCAGCCTTCCCCACATTCTGTACATCATCCCATCCCAACTTCCTTTCCTTTGGCCTCAAAAGGTGAAGTGTCTCCCTCCTACTTAAGGTCAGCTCCTTCACCTTGACCCCGTCCCTTCCATGTCTTCCTCCCATTTGCTCCCACTCTTGGTCCTGGGCGTTAGGTCTAACCTAAATGTGCTGAAGCCAAATGGGACCAGGCAATGCCTTTGTTGTGCCACATACCGAGCACCTACATTGCCAAGGAACACGCCTCTAACCACTAGAGATTGATAATGCAGGAACTGTTTTGCTGCCCCTTGGAAAATTACAAGCATGCAAATAGAGCATCACAAGTGCTGACAAGCAGTAAAACAAAGGGGTTTAGAGATTACAGAGGGGGCAGCAGTCATTGTTCTTTGAACAATATCTAGTGACTGCTTACCTAGCACTAGGTGCCGGGCACCCCCTGATGACTGCGACATGGCCCCTGCCTGCAAGGAGTCCCCAGGCCTTCAGAAAAGCTGACAGTTATAGCAGGAGAATAAAACCAAATCTGAAAAGATAAAGCTTCAAGTAATCACGAAATCGGTTTAAAGCCCATTCTGAGGGGTGAGTGACAGTTTTGCAATCCCTGCTTCTGAGAACCAGACAATCAACAATGGTCTTACTCCAATGGTGTCCCTTGTCCACAGCTGCAGCCACCCTCAGAGCCCAGGGTGCCACGCTCCCCTGCGCCCTGGAAAGATAACTCTGGCTTGATTTGGGAAGACTAGTTTTGCGAAGTACAGCAATGGATTCCGCTTCTGTCTCAGATACTGCACAATGCCCTCTCCTGTGACACCTGAGACAAGGCCCAGGATAACATTAGTGCAGGGGAGTAGGAACAAGGCCAAGGGCCTGCCAACAGAGTCATCCTGACCAAAGTGGCCTGGAAGTTCTAGGATGTGGGACACACAGGAGGGGACTGGGCAAAGATCAGGGAATGGGACATCCAAAGTGACATCTAAGGTGCTGTGAGCATAAGCCAGTGACCTCTAGCTTATTACCAGATTTTGTCCCAGCACTATGCCTGGTCATCTCACTGGAACTCCCTAGAAGTTCCCAGCGTGCTACAACCAGCCCCACTGTGGACACAAGCAAGATGAGGCTCGGAGCAATTGAGGGCTTGTCCAAGGCCACCCAGTCACCTTAAACTTGGCCCTGAGCCAAAGTACCAAAGCAACAGCTGTTCTGGAGAAGCTTCTGTTCCTCCCCTCTGCACAGAGACACACATCAAAGACCAAGGATGCACAGCCCTCACCCCAGCCAGTCAGAGACGAGAGAGGCGGCTCTCCGAGATCTAAAGAGGAAACAATCAAAGCAGCACACACGTTCCTGCCTGCTCCCCGCCTGCCCCCCGCCTGCCCCCAGCCTGCTCCCCGCCTGCCCCTGCACTGGGCGTGAGAACACTCGGATAAGACACAGCTCAAAAGACAGGCAGGGAACGTGGCGGTAGCAATGAGTGCGGGTTTTATGTGGAAGCTTCTCAGGTTGATATGCATCAGGACCAGGGGGGTGTGGGAGGTGACGTGGGGGGAACATGGGGGGCACATGGGCGCTTGGGGGAGCAGGGGACATGGAGCAGGGCTGAGACGCCTGCACAGATAGAAACCTTAGCTCAAACTGACCCAGGCCCCAGATGCCCTCCTCAGCCTGTCACCCCTTGAAGCATGACAGCACAGGAGTTACAAACTTGGGTCTGGGGCCAGGCTGTCTGGGTTCAAATCCCAGCCTTGCTACCTTCAAGCTGTGTCACTTTTTTTTTTGAGACAAAGCCTCAAGCTGTCACCCTGGAGAGAGTTCTGTGGCATCACAGCTCACAGCAACCTCCAATTCCTGGGCTCAAGCAAGTCTCTCGCCTTCGCCTCCCAAGTAGCTGGGACTACAGGCGCCCGCCACAACGCCCGGCCATTTTTTGGTTGCAACCATCATTGTTGTTCAGCGGGCCCGGGTTGGATTCGAACCCGCCAGCTCAGGTGTACATGGCTGGTACCTTAGACCACTGAGCCACAGGCACCAAGCCAGCTGTGTCACTTTTTAAACTAAGTCACTGAGTCTCAGTTTCCTGATGTAGGAACAGAATATGACTATTGTTTGAGTTAAATAAATTCGTATACAGGAAGGGCTTAGTCTTACTTAGCACATAGCTTAGTACAGAGAAAGCACGCAATAATCACTAGCTATTTCTTATTTTATTGTTGAATTCTCACCACAACCTGGTCAGGTTGCTGTCATTGCCCCTCTCCTGTAGGTGAACAAATTGAGTGGGGCTGCGTGGAAACCTCTGAAGCCTTAAGCATGGGAAAGGCCCCAGCAGCCTCTGCCCACTGTATGTAATTTAAAAAGCAATTTGTAAATTAAAGTCTTTGTAGGAAAGTCCAAGAGAGGGTTGATTTTTCCCCCCCCAAGATTATGACTTTCATGCTTTGTTCCTAAAATAACAAACATCAGTGTCTCTCAAAAAAAATGGTTTCCTCCTGGCTGGAGGTCCTGCTTTGCCAGGTGTAATGCACGTTCTTACTCTGCCCACTGAGAAATCCAGAGCTACAAAGGAGGCCCAGAGAGGTTAGGGGATCTGCCTAAGGCCACACAGCCAGGATATGTGCAAGCTAAGTCTGATGTCCAGGCAGCTGGCCCCTACCTAAAGCCCACACTGGCTTCCCACCCCTCTGTGTCCAAGCTAGGTGAATCAGAGAAGATGATCTCATGACTTTGGACTTCTCCACCCATAAGGAGGGACAAAGCCTCTGGCATGGCCAGCCAGAGGAGCCAGGAATGTGCCTCGTGAGCAAGCCTAGTGGTCTGGGGCACTGCAGTACCCTTGTCCCCACCTAATAGGAGTTGGCTTGGATGGTGCTACTTTTTTAGTCAATAAAAACAACCTGTAGCACAGTGGTTATGGCGCCGGCCACATACATCAAGGCTGACAGTTCACATTGTTTCGATGTGTAATTAAAATACAAATATTGGTGCTACCAACGTTTGAACCCGGCTCAGGCCAGCTAAACAACAATGACAACTGCAACAAAAAGCAGCCAGGCATCATGGCGGGCACCTATAATCCCAGCTACTTGGGAGGCTGAGGCAAGAGAATTGCGTAAGCCAAAGAGTTTGAGGTTGCTGTGAGCTGTGATGTCACAGCACTCTACCAAGGGTGCCTTAGTGAGATTCTGTCTCAAAAAAAAAAAAAAAATCAAGTTTGAGGCCAGGAGTTCAAGTCCACCCTGGCCAACATATGGTGACCCTGTCTCAACAAGAAATATTTTTAACTAGCTGTGTATGATGGTGGGCACCTATAGTCTCAGCTACCCTAGAGGCTGAGGTAGAAGGATTGCTTGAGCCCAGGAGTTCAAAGCTACAGTGAGCTATGATCACACCACTGCACTCCAGCCTGGGTGCCAGAGCAAGACATCCTCTCAAATGAAAATCAAAAACAAAACAAAACATCAAGAGGCGGCATGAAAATAGCAGTGGCCACTACAGCTACCATGGTGAGCACTACCAGGTACCTGGCTCCTCTGGAAAGTGGGAATCGCTGTTCCCATTTCATAGATGAGAAAGCAGAGCCCAACCACCTGTCTCTGGCTGTCCAGAATAGGGGGACTGGCCATATGTGGCTACTGAGCCCTTGAAATAAGGTCCATCCAAATTGAGATGTGCTTAAGTGTAAAACACACACCAGATCTCAAAGCTTAGAGCAACAACAAAAAAGGATGCAAGGCTTGGTGCCTGTGGCTCAAGTGACTAAGGCACCAAGCCACATACACCTGAGCTGGCGGGTTCGAATCCATCCATCCCCGGCCTATTAAGTGATAATGACAGCTACAACCAAAAAATAGCCAGGCATTGTGGCAGGCACCTGTAGTCCAGCTACTTGGGAGGCTGAGGCAGGAGAATCTCTTGAGCCCAGGAATTGGAGGTTGCTATGAGCTGTGATGTTATGGCACTCTACCTAGGGCCACAGCTTAAGGCTCTGAATCCAAAAAAAAAAAAAAGATATAAAATATCTCATCAATATTTGTATTTTAATTACACAATGAAACAATAATATTTTGGATATACTGGGTTAACTAAAATATATCTTTAAAATTAATTTCACCTGTTTCTTTTCACTTTTTTTTTAATGCGGCCATGAGAACATTTAAAATCACACGTGTGATTTGCATTGTATTTCTACTAGATAGTGCTGGCCTAGACACTGCCCTGGCCACACGTGCTCCTGACGCAGAACATTGAAGAACTGACGTCGACAATAGCTAAATTCAATTCTCCATCATAGATCTGGGGAAACTGAGGACATCAGAGTCTGGTAATGACACACCCTGAAGCCTCTGGTAATCACATTCATACACTGAATGAATGTGCCCTAGATGCTGGGATCCAGCTGGAAACAAAATATAGGGCCACATGCCAGTCCAGGGCTCTGCACTGAGGCCAGCTTGCAGGCTGGAGGTGAGTGTGGTGATGACACTGGAGTTCTCACCCAGCCAAATCATCTGGAGGACCAGAGCAGCTGGACTGCACACCAGCCCCTTTTTTTCTCACAGCTGGCTGGACCACAGATCTCTCAGACTGCAAACGGGAACTCCAGCTCCAACCCAGAGTCAATCTGCCTCTGAGATCACTGGCTAGTCCCGTCAGGGCACATTAACAGGCTGCAACTGCTCAGAGAGCAGGATGGGCAGGGCAGCCAAGTGGGCACAGCACAGTGGCCTGGCAGGCCTGTTTCTTCCCTGGTGCAGCCACCGGTAGCTCACACACCGTCTGCGTTACTGCAGATTTATGGCAAAAATTATCCTCTCTCTCAGCTCCATTTAAAGCCATTTGGAACTTGCTCCCATCCCCAATTATAAATCTAATTGCACATTCCAAACAGACAAGCGCTCATTAAGCCTTAATTATGCACATGTTGTTTTCAACAAACATTTTCATTTGGCCACTGTGAGAGGGAATGTTCCAAGGGGGCTGCAGAAGCTGCCTGAGGCTGGAGGGAGCTGAGGCCAGGAAGTGGGTCAGGGCGTGGTCAGAGGAGGCCTTTCAAGGGCCAGGGCTGGCCAGGACCCCATCGGATTGAGCCCATGACTTTGTGGCCTTCCACCAGGCTTCTGCTCTGTGTCTCAGTTGGTTTCACCTGTGCTCCGAGTCCCCATCGTTTTGTCTAAGCTGGCACCAGTGGCCCTCTGCAGGGGTGGGGAGGAGGGAACACAGGGACCTGCAGCCCCAGCCCTAAAGGATAAACCCCCTCCACCCAAGAGCCAGTTTTTCCCAAGTCTCCAGGCTTAGCCCTGCTCCCACCCACCTCACAGTGCAGTGCAGACCTCTTCTCCAGCACCATCTCCCCTTCCCTCATCAATTATCTCCTGAGTCATGACTGGGTCAATGTGGGGCCAGTGGGAATCACAACTGGTAAGGACCTTGTATGTGTGGCTCTGCCCAGGTTATTCTTCATCCAGTTCCACCTCCTCCCTCCACTTTGGAGAAAAGTCCAAGTTCTTGACCACAGCCTTCACTGGAGCATCTATTCCCTGCCAGCCTGACCATCCAGGCTGGCTCATGTCCCTCAAGGTCACCCATCCCCAATCCTGCCTTTCTGAGAGGACTCGAGCCCCCTGCATGGACCATGCTCCCATATACCTGTACTCTCCTGAAACTCCCTTCTTTGTCGTCTCCATGCAGTCAACACCCATTCAACTCCCATGTCGCCCCTCCAGGCAGCCATTGCTGATACCCACTCCCAGGCTGCACCCGCTGCCTCTCTGCTGTGGGTACCCACGAAAGTGTTCCCCAGACCACAGTGCCACAACATAACCATCACACACGTCTGACTCCTGAGACCAGCCTGCTCACCATATGCCCAAGCTCCATGGCACTGTTCACCTCTAGGGGTCAAAATAGGGGCACCTGCCCTCTGTGTGGCTTTGAACAAGGCCTTTCCCTCTCTGGGCCTCAGTTTCCTCACTTGTCCCTAGAGGGGTTGAGTGGGTGAGGCTTCCTGGGCCCCTTCAGCAGGTCCATCAGTTGGAGGTTAGTTGGGTGGGTTGAAAGTGGGGGAGGGGGTGAACAACAGAGGAATGGGAAACTTCCAGGATACTCCTCAAAGAGCTGGAAATATAAGCAAGTGAAACACTGCATGCTTTAAAATGGAAATCAGGATCCGTTCAGCATCTGGAGGCTACTTGTCATTTCAGGGCAGCTGGTCCGGAACACTGAAGGTGACATCTCCGGGTGGGAAACTTCTTGGGGAGCAGGAGAAGCCAAAGGGGCATGCCTTCACCCACCTGTCTCGAGGGGAGCTCTGGGGCTGGGATGGCCCTGCACAGATGCTCCAAATCACAGCAAGGAGCCGAGCACTATGTCCCCAAGGTCCATCCATGGGATCAAATGACGTTGGCCATGGCTTCCTCCTTCCACCAAAGGCAGTGCCCAGAGAGAGGCCCCCAACAGGCAGCCAGCAGAGTAAGTACCTCAGCCCTGAGGAAGGGCCTGGGTGGCGCCCAACAGCACTCACTACAGCTATAATCATATATTCATTTGAAATAATTTGCGTGACATTTACATAGTGCTGACTATAAGCCAGGCACTCTTTTAACTGATTTACAAATATTAACTCACATAATCCTCGCAGCAACCTTATGAGGTAAGTTACTGTGACGAACAGTCCCATTTTATGGATGGGGAAACTGAGGTCAAGTGGCTTGCCTAAGTCCACTGAAATGACAGCTAGGATGGGGCAGGTCAAACTCAGGAAGTCCAACCCGTAGCCCGTGCTCTAATGGCAAGGCTGTGCTACCTCTGGGCCTTGTTACCTCCCAAAGCATGGAGCTGCCCAACTCCCAGCCGCTTCCCTCCGAGGCTATGCTGCGGTCAGCGGTCTGGAGCCTTGGGCTGCCCAGCACTGCCAATATTTGAGCTTGACAAATATCTATCATCCGAGCGGTTGGGAACAAGTCCCAAAACTGATTCTTGCCAAAGACAATTTACTAAAAGCCACATGCGGGTCTGTCGGGTGGCACTGTGGCATTGGGGGTGGGGGGGTCCCTGAGACAATGAGCTGCAGATGATTTGGAAGATATTTTCTCCCCAGAGCTACAAAACAAGCCTTCAATCATGCCTCAAAGGGCTGGTATTGTTGGAAGGGAAATATGTCAACGACAGCCTTCGATTGTGGGGTGGTTTAAAAAAAAGAAGAAAGGAAAAAAATGTTTTGAAATTGCAATTTGACCTAGAAAGGTTTTTCTAGGTCACCTGAACTTGGCACTTACACATCTAACCCCAAAACCTAACACAGACAAAGTGCCAGGTTCACTTCCTTTTGTCAGTAGCAGATAACACAGGAGATGATATTTGTAAACACGGCTGATAGACTTTTAAGTGCCATATTAAAATCAGCCTTTGAACTAGGAGCTGTAAGAGTGCTGGTACAGCACAACTCTGGAAATAGGCAGGCCCAAGTTCAAGTCCAGGCTTTGCACTTAGCTGCTGCGTGGCCATGGGCAGGGATCTTGCCTCGTCCATCCTCCCATTCCTCTCCTGAAAAATGGGAGTGGAGGTGCAGGGGCTCACTGGCTGCCCCCCCCACTTTTAGCACAGCCGTCTTCCCAGCCTGAGGTCACCCCTCTGATTTTGTCACTTGAATCCCTATGCTCCAGATCTGGGCTCTGTCCTGAAGACCCAGGAAGGCAGTACAGGAATCTGCTCTCAGAAGCCATCCCCACCCCTGCCCCCTACCCAGAAAACAGCACAGGCATACCACACAGCACCTCCCAATGAGTCAACTGAATTCATCTTTCCTAGAACTACCCATTTAACATAAATCATGGGGCTTCAGGGATATCAGAGCTTCATTCACCTTCTCAGCATCCTACTGGGGAAACTGAGGCCAGGGCTGATAGATGGCCTACAGTTATTGGCAACATCATGTCAAGGGCTACAACCCCTTGGTTGGGTACCCTGATCGTGCACCTCCAGGAGAAGGCAGATTTGGCCCAGTTACTGTCAAAACCCAAAGGGGTGGTGAACGTCCCAGCCTTTCCCAAACCCTGACCTGGGCACCTACCAGGTATTTAGCCATGTGCCAGGCTCAGGGGCATCTGGGACCCAGAACTGATCTCCAGGGAAGCTCAGATGCAGAGTGGTACAGGCAACAGTGTGATGACAACTGGGGATGATAAGGCACTAAGGTGGATATAGGGCAGCTGAGAGCCGTCGACACACACCTGTTGCCAGAGTGAGCAAAGCCTAGGACCTAGGAGGGTAAGAAAACCAGTGTGTGTTCTGGGAGAGGCAGGGGTCTACACATCATTGAGATGGGTTCCGGTGCCGGGAGCGAGGAAATAATACTCACTGAAGAAAACAGGTGGGAGTTTATTAGAGCAAGATTCCCAAAAGTAACGAAAGGGTATCCAGCTCCATCAGAGAGTAAAATATTCTGTGAAGCCACAAAGTGGTGTTGCAGTGACAGAAAACAAGAACTCCAAATCAATGTGACAGAAGTAAAAAGGACAGAATTAGACCCAACCAGGGGATGGAAATGTACCATGTTGAAGGAGGGTTTTAATTTATGCCAGGTATCACATGATGTGATCTACACTCAATCTTTGCAACAATCCTAGGAGGGAAATGCTATGATCCTGTTTTACCCAAGTCATAGCTTTCAAAGCTCGGCGCCTGTGGCTCAGCGGGCTAAAGCGCCAGCCACGTACACCTGAGCTGGCGGGTTTGAATCCGGCCTGGGCCCGCCAACCAACAATGATGGCTACAACCCAAACAAAAATGGCCAGGCGTTGTGGCGGGCACCTGTAGTCCCAGCTACTTGGGAGGCAGAGGCAGGAGACTCGCTTGAGCCCAAGAATTGTAGGTTGCTGTGAGCTGTGATGCCAAAGCACTCTATCCAGGGTGATAGCTTGAGGCTCTGTCTCAAAAAAAAAAAAAAAAAAAAAGACAGTATCTACTCTTGGTAAAAATGTTAGAACATTATTTAAATGACAACAAAGGATTTAGAATATTAAATAAATGTAGTTAATAAAGGAGTGACTGGTTTTGAAAAGATTGACTCTAATTTTAAATACTCTACTATGAGTAACACACTATCAAACAGCAGTGTATGCTACAGAGAAATCTTTCATGAAAGGAAGGACCAATCAACGTGGCCAATTTCACTGTTATCTAATTTTAAGAAATTGCTACAGTCACCCCAACCTTCACTTACTACCACTCTGATCCGTCAGCAGCTATCAACACTGAGGCAAGACCCTCCCCACCAGTAAAAGATTATAATCCACTAATGGCTCAGATGTCAGCATTGAAGTATTTAAATCAAGCGATGTATTCTGTTTCATTAGACATAAAGCTATTGAACACGAGTTAATCAACTAGAAAACCTAAAACACTGCTTGACCAGATTTATTTCAATACGTTTTCTATCGCAGTAGTCTGGAACCAAAACCCACATATTTCCAATGTATGCCTGTCCTGTCTATGTTACTTATGCATGGAACCTAAGAGTCAAATTCACAGGAAGTAAAGAGAATGCCGGCTGCTGGGAAAGGGTGGGAGGAGTGTCAGACATGGGAAAATGTTGGTCAAATGATACAAACTTCCAGTTATAAAATGAATAAGACTTAGGAAACAAAGCATATAATGAATGTGTTTGTTACATAATATATGTACATCAAATCATGATGATACTGTATACTTCAAATATATTCAAGCTTTGTCAACTGAGTATTTTAAAATAAAAAACTATAGCTATTACAAATAAATCTTGTGAAACAAAGTGGAAAAATCAGTAATTATTCTAATAAAATTAAAAGATTTTAGCCAAAAAAAGCCTTAACTTTTCAGGAATGCAATCAGTATGGAAACACCAGTAGCAAATGTTAAGAATAATCTCCACCTAAAATTTGTATACATTAAGTGAAATAAAGGTAGCAAAGTTTTTACTTAACCGAAAGATTCCTAGGAGCAAAAACATAGCATTCCTTAATCCATAATGTCCATTTACATGCAGGATAAAAAGTAAGCGCTAATGTAAACCAATTGATCCAACCAAGGAACTTTGGTTATACCTTTGATATGAACTTTGGTAATACCTTTTGATATAAAAGGTATTTCCCTAGGAAGCAGAGAAATCTTTACAATAACATCGTATGTTTCTGTGGTTTGGAAAAAAAGGTATTCTCATGGTTCTCTAACCTCCAAGTGACAAAATTTCATTAACAATTACAAGGCACCACCACATCTTGCCCAACTAGATGCAAGGGTTGAAAACAATTACAAGGCAAAGGCTTAGCACCTGTAGCTCAGTGGCTAGGGCGCCAGCCACATACACAGGAGGTTAGCAGGTTCAAACCCAGCCCGGGCTTGCCAAATGACAACAACTACAACAAAAAAATAGCTGGGCACCTGTAGTCCCAGCTACTCAGGAGGCTGAGGCAAGAGAATCACCTAAGCCCAAGAGCTTGAGGTTGCTGTTAGCTGTGATGCCCCAGCACTCCACCAAGGGCAATAAAGTGAGACTCTGCCTCTAAAAAAATAAAATAAGTTAAATAAAATAAAAAAAGTAAAGTCTAGCTTTAACGAAGAACCCTGCTATGTCACTTTAGCAACAACTGCCCATCCCTGATGCCTGATCAGGTTTCTCACCCTCAACCATCCCCAGGTGATGTGTGATCCCTCCAGCCTGTCTTTAGCAAAAAACCTGTTAGGTCAGTATCTTGCTTTTCTATTGCTATGACTGAGCACTAGGACTAGGTAATTTATGGTTCTAGAAGCTAGAAAGTCTAAGAGCATGACACATGAGCAAGAGGGCAAGAGTATGCCTGTACATGTCTCTCTTCCTCTTCTTATAAGCCCACAAGTACCATTATGGAGGCCCGACCCAAATAATTTAATCCTAAATGTAATCCTCCCAAAGGCCTTACCTCCAAATACCATCAACATAGAAATTTGGGAGACACGTTCACACCATAGAAATCTGTCTAACCAGAATCTCCATTATCCCTAATGGTTCCTCTTAGTAATTTTCCATTCAGTGAGCCCCACACTGCTTGGCTACAAAGTCTTGCTGGATTTAGAGTTGAGCCTGATCTCTCCCCTGATACAGAAACCCCATTGCAGTGTTTTTATACCTATGACGACAGTCCTGAATAAATTCTTCCTTAATGTGCTTTAACAGTATCACTGAGTAATTTTTCTTTGAACACAGGCTCCTAGTGCCTGAAATCCTGAAGAAACTACAATGTTAGTGTGGTTAAATTTCACTAAATAAAGAGATCAAATAACAGAAGGGGTGTCACTAAAGTACAGGGTCTCATGGGCCACTTGTAAGAACATTTGAGAGGCTTCTGAACAGAGATGTTAACTTGATCTGATTGCTGCATCAAGAACAGAATGAGTAGGAACTTAGAAAGCAGAAAGACTAGTTAGGAAGAAGACTCAAGATTGTTGGCCTAGGAATAGGGAGACTGTAATTTCTATTTAACAAATTGCAGAAAACTGCAAAAAAGCAGATCTGGAAGGAGAAAACAAGCAGTTCCATTTTAGACATTCAATTCAATCACCATAAATAAAACTGCTAGATGTAACAACGGATGTGCTTACTAACCTAAGAGTTGGGTAGTAACTTTCAAATACAACTCTGAAAAACAAGCAGCACTTGACTAGGCAAAAGGGACTGGAAGAGAGAGAATTCTATGAGAAGGAAACAGCATTTGTGCAGTACCCCGTAACAGAACTCTTAACCATCTTCAAAGAAATGAATCATATAGAAGGGCTAGAAAAGTAGATGTTGCTAGCTACTCACTACAACGTCTATACTTTACATTGAAATATTTTCACATAAAGAATGAGCACATGTGCTCTAGGTAATTCTAGATGCAGTATGAGGATAAAGTGGGGAGGGGAAGAGACACAGTATGCTACTTCCTTAATTCAGGCTAAAAGAAATCATAGTCCAAACTAGAAAAAGTGAGCAAGTTCAAAAGCTATTTCTGAATATGGGAATAAGGGAGAAAATGACATTTAGAGAGCCAAGAGGTAAACTAAGCAAAGGAAACCAGGGTACCAAAGAACTTGATTTCATGTAACCATTTAAGTTTCAAATATCAGCGCTCCTTTTATTCCACAGCTACGGAATCATACAACCTATTTCACAAATATTTTGTAAATATTTGGTATTTATACTTTTAAAAATCCACTATCACAAAAAATAAATAAAACATCAAATTTAGAGACAGTTTTTTCTTGCTATCTGTGAAGGACTGATCCAGGACCCTCCACAGCGAAAAAAATCCACAGATGCTGAATCCCCTTACATAAAAATATGTACCATGTACACACATTTGTAGTCTTTAAATCACCTCTAGATTACTTTTAATACAATGTAAATTCTACGTACATAGTTGTTACACTGTATTATTTAAGGAGCATAATGACAAAAGTCTGTGCATATTCGATATAGGTACAACCACCTACATTATTTCCTCAATATTGTATTTTGTTTGTTTTTGTTGTGGTTTTTTTTCCTCAATATTTTCAATCTCTGCCTTGTGAAATAATGGATGCAGAATCTATGGACATGGAGAGCCAAATGTATGACTACTGATACTTTACTTACCATTTTAACCACAAAACAAACTTTCTGCTTTAAACTTAAAGTAGCAACAATGCTTTTCTCAATTTTACATGGCACTAGAAAATTGCATAATGCTTTTATTCTATAATACCCTAAGCTTTATCTATCAAGTAAAAAACAGAAAATAGCCAAACACTTAAACACAAAGCATTAAAAGGAATTTCTGGAATACAAAATTAGTGTTTCTCACTTTTTAAAAATAAACTCACCAAAAATAGAAACTGTATTTAACCAATAGACTAAGTTTAAAAGGTTTAATCTCCAATATTTCAAGAATCAACACTGAGCATTTCCTGACTTAAAAAAACAGAAAATGAATGCTGCACTTAGAGGCAACTTGAAACTTAATAAAGTTGGAAGCTGTACTGAAAAGGTTACAAGCTACACCACTTTTATATAAACAAAACTGACTTGTAATAAAATAGTATATACAAGTACATACAATAAAAACTATAAAGTTTATAATTCTGGAAATTTTTCAGCCTTATTTCTCAATTTAAATTTATTAAATCCAACTATTTTGCTATTCTACCCTTCTCTATATACTGATGAAAATACTAAATGAACGCTGATAGGAAATATGTATTCCAAAAGTTTCCACAGAAAACAAGCCTTAAATACTACACTGTATCTCTGGCAGGGAGAGTACTTTAATTACCACAGGCTAGCAAATATGTGAAAGCAGAAATTAAAAGTAGAAAAATCAGAAGGTTCTCCTGTATATACTCAATCAGTGAGGTCTAAAAGACCTGGGATATAATCAAATTCAAGAAAAAAAGTAGCAGCCAAGACGGTACACATTTTGCTCAGGGCCAAAATGCTAGTAACTAGCAAAACCACATCCAGGTATCAAGTCTAGGCCAGTGCTCTTTCCACTTCCTATATTTTTTTCTTCTTTCTTTTTGAGATAGAGTCTTACTCTGTCGCCCTTGGTAGAGTGCTGTGATATCACAACTCACAGCAACCTCAACACTTGGGCTTTAGCAATTCTCTTGCCTCAGCCTCCCAAGTAGCTAGGACTACAAGCACCTGCCCAGAACCCCCAGCTACTTTTTGTTGAGGTTGTCATCATTGTTGTTTAGCTGGCCCGGGTGGGGTTTGAACCCGCCAGCCTCAGTGTATGTGGTTGTACTACGTACGGCACTGAGCCTCCACTTCCTATTTCCTCACTTTAATTCTTGTTATCAAGTAATAACTATCTAACTCTAACAGCATACAATTTCAAACGACACGTTATGTCCAAAGGCAAAAAGAAACTTGCTCTTAAGAGGCTCCGGTGCCTGTAGCTCAAGGGACTAAGGTGCCAGCCACACACACCAGAGTTGACGGGTTTGAATCCAGCCCAGGCCTACCAAACAACAACAACTACAACCAAAAAACAGCCCCAGCTACTTGGGAGGCGGGATTTTGCTTATGCCCAAGACTTTGAGGTTGCTGTGAGCTGTGATGCCACAGCACTCTCTACCCAGGATGACAGCTTGAGGCTCTGTCTCCAAAAAAAGAAAGACATTAGAATCCACTCAGTATTCAAAGAGTTTCTGGCTATATGATTCAACATTTTCTAAGTTTTAAATTTTATTTGGTAGCTGTTCTTTAACATGATGCTTTCACATTTACATTAACAACCCAAAGGCCAACCAATAGGGAGTCTTCTGAAGTAATATCACAAAAGAGTTGTCTTTATGCTCCCTTGCCTTCCCCATTAACACCAACAATAATATCTAACATGTCATAAAGAAGAAACAGGACTAACAATCAAAAAATACATTAACCGCCATGTGAGTTGCATTTCACTAGTTTTGAGCCCAGGGCCTCATGAAGCATATATGACTCCCATGTCTCCTGACCTATCTTGACCTAACAAAAATACTCCAAGCCGAAAGAAAAAAATATTTTCTTGAGGATGGAGCAAGATGGCAGACGAGTAACAGCTTCCTTGCCGCTGGGCACGAAATATCATCAACCCACACGCAATAAAGATGGTTCCAGTCCATGAACCCCTGATATTACTTTCTAATATGACAAAGTATTCCAGGCCAATTCTGCACACCTGAATCCAAAAATAAAACTCTGCCATTCCTCCAATGAAATGTGATTTCTTTTAGTGAAAATTTGCACTGAGAAGTCAAATTCTGGATGCTAATTGTGTTCCCTGCTACCGAGTGGTCCTTCATACATGTGGCCTATGTATTATCTATCTGTCCATCTGTCTTCTCTCTAATAAAGCATGTCACAAGTTTAAACTCATATTTGGGACAGCAGGATTTGTATTTAACCTTATTCACCCTACAACTCTGTCTCCCCTCTAGAAAACTCTGTTTTTAATGTCACGAATGTAATTTATCATGTGTTTTATCCCACCCTATACCCACAGTAGTCTTGGACTATTATACCCGTGTACCACCAACTAAATAATTACTAAAAATATTTTAAATTTATTTTTTCAGTTATATCAATTCTTACTAAATGCTATTTTTAACTAAGGACATATGATTGAATTACTGTGTTCTAAAATCAGTTGGGATTTTTTTCTGTACACTTTATGTTGGTTCTCTTGTTTCATATTACTTTCAGTTTTCATTTTGTTTTATAGTTAGGTGAAATATTTATATTTTTTCTATGTTAAATTTAAAAAAATTGCAAGAAATTTAGTTTCTACCTTCCCACCTCACCTCATTCTCTCATAATATATAACCACTCTTAAAAAATGTACAACTTATTATTTCTATTGTTAACATTAGAAATTTAGCAAAATATTGTTATTTTTCCTTTCATAGATAAATAGTAGCACATCATATACAACTGATATTTCATTTTCAATTTAACAATATATTCTAGAGATCTCTTTATTTAGACATCCTCTATATGGGATTTTTGAATTATTTCCAGATTTTTCCCTGCAATTTGAATACAATAAGGTAGACATACAAAAAGTACAAACTGTATAATTCCATTTTTAAAAAGTTATCTAACTGCTAATTCTGGTGTAAGAAATCAGAATAGTGGCGTAGAGAAGAAGTAGAGAGAAGATTTTGAGTTGGTGGAAAAACTTTGTGTCTTGATAGGGGAGGTACATGAACACACACAGTTGTCAAAACGCCTTAAGATATCACACTTAAAGATCTATGCATTTCAGGATTTGAAAATTATGCCTCATTAAAAATTTTGGCCATTCTACCAACCAGTAATCTTCTGATGTGATTTTTTTTTTAATTTCAATCAATGATTGATTGAAGTTAAAAGTTTAAATCTTTGTAGTTAAAATGTCTATACAGTTTCTGAGGATAAAGTGAGTTAACTGCAGTTAAATGAGCACTTAATAGATAATTGGCACTATTTCGTACAAAAAATTTATGATCTGAGAGTATATATTGTTTTTGCTCTAAAATGTTGAAATGTGCAGAACACGTTTATTTATTTAGTTGTCCATTAGGAAAATGCAATGTCCCATTCTGCAGAATGATTTTATACTGCTCTGCACTCGGTAATTATCACAATTCTAAACAAACACGCTCCGTTGGCTTAATCCCCAATTCTAATATAGTGCTACACTGGAAGTGATTATACTCTGTGTAAGCCTAATACTCTTTCCATCGTTTCATGGCACCCAGGCTTCATGGTCTTGGAGAAGGCTGTCTGTTGTCAAATATGTTTTTAGATTTTGCAAATGGCCCATTTCTTGAAGGACCAACAAAAGGAAGCAATTCTGACAATTTGGTTGAACTTATGGAAATTTCAGCCTGGCCCAGATGGTGAGATTCAGCTGTTCCACAAAACAGGTAAAGGCAGCATTTAAAATGCTACTGGCAGTTATTCTGAGTCTTGACAACAACAGGTGCCCCAGATTTTTTTTGTAAAAGATTCTCCAGAATTGCAAATGATGTGGCATTATGTTTGTTTTGCAAACAAGGGAAACTTTTCCAACCAGAGTAACAAGTGATTGTGATTACTTTAATTATATTGTCAGAACTTCACCTCTGAATTCAAAATGATTGAGGGAGGGCACAATCCAATTCATTTTTCACTACAAGAAGTCTGTGGAAGGAATATGGGAAAATTATTATGATAATGGGCTGTCCAAAGTGACAGATACATCCCAGTCATGCAATGTAGTGGCAAGAGGAGGATGCTTGGACCTTGTCTTCAAAGTGCATTGGTCAGGCTCAGAGGGGTTGTTGGTTTGTGTGTCTGTGTTGACATTACAGTCAAGAATTGAGATACATCAATTTTGTGCAATTGAATTGTATTTGTCATTTTAATCATGAAAATTACCAGTACTATTCCAGTCAGCTGATTATTTAAGTGACAGAATTAGATTGACTACTCTTGATCTGATTGCTCACTAGGAAATTGATGGTCAAAGAGATATCCCAGGCAACTGAGATAGCAAGCCAAGATAATGCCACGCTAACAAGCTGTGAACTGGGAGCTCCTCCCAAGATGCTAGTGTTTGGGCTCAGAAAAGAGTTATGGGAACTTTTAAATGTATCCTGGAAATTAGAAGGAAAGTTTTTGCCATTCTTATGCAATCATCCCCTAATGCAAGAAGGTAGTGAAATAATTGAATAAAAACATGAAGGATCCATTTTCTGTTCTTTTTATTGGCTCCTTTGTTAGATTCACTGTTTTGTGGAGTGTTAATAAAATTTCAAGACAATACTGTTCCACTACTGGGTCATTTTTACTTTTTTGGAAAATTTAGCCTCAGAAGACTGGGAATTAAACAACAACGAAAAGGCACTTAGTAAAATATATTTCATAGGTTCTGGAGTTTAAAAGGATGTTGTCGGAAGAAGTATTTCTCCAGATTGGGAGGATACACTGATAATAAATTATTTTTCTGTTGATTTCTCCCAGATATTCATTTTCCCCCTGTTCTCACATACCTCTGAATTGCTAGCTTGCTGTGTGAACCTTTAGCTTTTCCTAGTCTATGTAGGCCTACACAATTTCTGAAAGAACTCAACTGCCAGCTTGTCTGGAAATTTCGTCTGCTAAAGCAGTGGCCATTGTTTTCATCTTGTTCACCTTGGCCACTCTTCCGATGTGTGGACCCAGATGCTTTACTGCAGTGTTTGTTCCTTTGGCGACCACAGACTGTAGCCCTGTAGGTATTGAATCATGTGCTCTTTGTAGCACCTGGGGGAGGGAAAGGACATTATTTATCTATTTGTTCATCACTTCAAATAAATATTGGACCAGGGTATGTGCTATGAGTAAGTGTCTCATATCAGGTAGTCGTTATTAATTTTCCTTCTAATTAGGGAGCAGAACATCTTTGCTGGAAGCACAGCTGTTTACCTCCTGCTCAGACCAAGGTTTCATTTCAGGCTTTAGCTCCAAGCCAACCGTGACTTTTTAAAGTTACACATCCTGAAAGCGCATCAATTCTTTTGGGAGATAAGACCATTCCTTTTTTCCAAACCTAAGGGTTGGAAGAGTTAAAAGAGATATATATAGAGAGAGAAAGAGAAAGGATCGTAAGGCCAATGTATACCAAAATGTAACTTTTTAACAGATGAAGTAAATAGTAGGATTTTGACTTATGGTTGGGTGGGATGACTCATGCTTATAATCTCAGAACTCTGAGAGGCCAAGCTTGGAGGATTGTTTGAGGCCAGAGATTCAAGACCAGCCTGGGCAACAGAATGAGACTCTGTCTCTACCAAAAAAGAAAAAAAAAAAAATAGCCAAGTGTGATGACACTACTGCTCCAGAGCAGGGTCCCAGCCCTCTAGTGGCAGAGTCACTTGAGCCCAGGAGTTTAAGGTTACAGTGAGCTCAGATTGTGCCACTGAATTCCAGCCTGGGCAGCAGAGCCAGAGCCGGTCTCAAAACAAGCAAACAAAATATGGCTGATATCTGTAGCTAAGAGGAATGTAGGCAGGTTCACTTATTCAATTCAAGGGCAGAGGCAACATCTTTAAAATGTGTAACCAGGGGGATCCAGCAGAGTGTGGAGCGGTGCTTCTTGTAAGATGAAAGAGGGGAAGGCAGGTGAAGGGTGGCACAGACTGACCCCACCAGGCTCTTGCTGTTGTTTATTGGTTTACACAGGGAGTTGGTTTTCATGGCTTGTGATTTTGGGTATTAGACCCTTACCCACCTGTTGGTGACACTTCTGCACTCTTGTATTAGTGCTTCTCAACACTTCCTTATTAGCAGTGATGAGTTGTGCTCTCTTTTCCAGGAAAAGCCAGCATTTTATTTTGTTTTGAAGTGTTTTCCTACTGAAGATAGTAAGCCACATATTTGTGTTTGGTGAGGATCAGGGTATATATGACTGAAAACATAGATTACCTGATCATTCTGTAAATTCATTCATGTCGAGCAATGATTTGCTTTTTTTCTCGTGATACAGACACAAATATGCTAAAGAGTCAATCTAGCTTGTTGGTAGCTGAGGTAAAGGAAGAAATGATTGTGTCAGATTTTAAAGAAAATGATAAAGACATCTTCAGATAGTGAACAAAAAGTATTTGTACAGATGGAATGTGAAATATTTGTTCTGAAGAAAACAGTGAACAGAAAGAACAAGATGATGATGATGATGGAGAAAAAGAAATGCAAAATGTAGAATCAAAGAGAAGGCCTCCCCCAGTTGTAAAAATAGAGCAGCCCACGGCTCCAATGACAGCAATGTCAGGAGTGATATGGAGCTCAGGGGAGATGGCAATTGGCCAGTATTATGAGGACTCAGCTAGGAATATGACTGGGAATAGAACGCAAAACTCCACCGGATGCTTTCCAACTCTTTATTGATACTTAAACTGTGGTTGCCATTATCAAGTGTACAAACCAGAAGCTACATCTAGTAAAAGAATTATGTGCAGATTTATTCATCCAAAATTCTGGTGATTTCATAAAAGCAGAAATAATAGGACTAATTGGAATTCTTCTAAATTGTGGTGTGTACCAGCAAAGTACAGTATCTGTGACCTTCTTGGTCAGGAGAATTGGCCAGTTCTCTCCATGTTCAGAACACAGAGTGCCACGCCTGCTGAAATGTACATTTTGACGATGATGCAACACGAGAAGCTCAGAGGCAGCAGGGTAAGTTTGCTCCAATTTGAGAGCTTTGGAATATAGTCATAAATAAGCTCTCAGGTTACTGCAGTCCTCATGAGTCTGTCACTGTTGATGAGGAATTGGTGTCCTTCCACTGGCATTGTTCATTCAGAATCTACATACCACCTAAACCTGGGAAGTGTGGAATTGCAGCAATTCTTTTGTGTGATTCTTCTAGAAATGACCATTTTGTGGTAGAGCCATATGTAGGGATATCAGTGAACCTTCTAAAAATTTATAAGAGTAGCTCTGAGATTGTAGAGACACTGGTTTAGAAATGTCAGTTGAATCAGTCTGGAAAAAATACTACCCTGGATAGAAAGTTTACCTCCGTTACCCTGGGTTCAACTTGCTTCAAAAGCATGATTAGAGTTGGTACTAAGTGATAAAAGAGAGTTGCCTCTAGAATTCAGGTCAGCATCAAAGAGAAACTCTCCATCAGGTACAGTAAGATTTGCCTCATCTCTTTTGTGACGTTCCTTAGTTGTGTTCTGAAGACAGAAAGGGTAGTTACGGTACTTTGCACCTGGCATGGAGAAATGCCTGGCACGGAGAAATGTAACAAGCCTGCTGCAGGCCACTTTTATAATGCTACTAAAGCACATGTTGATGCATTCACTAAGTGCACAGTGTATTCCTGTTGTGAAGGAATGCAGCCTTGGGCCCCCAGCAAAATTCCTCAATATCAATGACATTGTAGCGTATAATTCATATGTGATTTTTTTTTGAAACAAATAGCCACTATCACAACTTCATTGGAATAAATAATTGGGCAGAAAATATTTTTTGAAAGATTTGGCATGACAGCTCTGTGAAAAACCAAATGATGTGCACCCCAATACAATGGCAATGAATTTTTGAGGACATGAGTACAATCAATGACAAGGTGCAGTGACAAGAATGGCTCATACCAAACTGAAAGCAAGAGCTTTGAGATAAGCAGTCAATAGCTTGCCAAAAAAAAAAAAGAAAAAAAAAGTCACTGTACCTTTGTCCCCACGGGAAGGACCTGAAATATATGAAGGCATACAGTGAATGCAGCCAATACGTCTGTCCTCACTACACATCAAAGGGGAACATAAAACCAATAACATGCAGAGAATGTAATTACATGTTGTTATTCATAGAAAGATATGTAAGATATATAGCATTTTCCCAAATACAGCACTAATTATTCTGGGGTCAGTGACTGATCCCCCTTGGTGTTTATTGGGTGCTGAATTGGCATTGCTATGTGACTGCTATCAGATTAAGTTGATCCTTGTCTCTTGGGGATAACTAGGTTGAGGGACTTGGAATGAGGCCAGAGTGAGAGAGGTGTTTCAAGGTGTCTCAACAGAATGAATGAAACGTGTAGTGTGGAGAAGAAACATTCGTCCCTCCAAGTGGGTTTACTACAATGATTCTTCCTTTCCCCATTGGTAGGGGAGGAGAACTTCCACTGAAACCATCTGTTTTTTCCCTCCTAGAAACTAATCTTTTCCTTCTCAGCTTCCATTCAGAGCTAGACATTAATTCTATAATTCTCTGGAGATGATATTTAAGCCAAGACATAAATAATGCAAAAAGCCAGGTTTGTGAAAGTCCAGGAATAGAGTTATTTGTTCAGAAGGACCAAAAATTACAAGGGCTCTTTAAAAGGCCGTGTGGAGTACGGAAAGGAGTGTGGTTACAGTCAGAGAGGAATTGGCAGGACATGAGCTCAGAGAGACTGGCCTTGTAAGTTAAAGAATGATATTTTATTCCACTTAGAATATGAAACCACGGGAAGCTCATAAGCAGGAGAATGCCAAATCTAAGGATCCATGTGCTGTTGTAGGAGTGTAGGTGAGCACCAAGGATTGCTTGGGTCAGAGTCGAGAGGGTAAGAGGTGGGGGATTAGGGATGTGAACCAAATTAAAATCTTAAGCCCTCTCCCCACCATTGGCTGACTAAACAGACACTCTCTTGGCCAAAGGTAGACTAAAGCTAAGGTGCTGCCCCTGAGAAGGGAGATCAGACACTCTTTATCATGCCCCCTTCTCTTCTTGGAGATATCCATAGTGACTCATTAACAATCTTAAGACACAAGACAAAGCTTAAACTACACTGTCAGGTCATTAATTTACTTACAGAACACTTGGGTCTGGGTATATGTCCAGAGGCTTGTCTCTGATTAAGTCTACTTTGTTTTAACTTAAAGCACTGCAAGGCTTTAGACAAAACTTGATTTCCATTTTCTTCTTTTTTTAAAATTTCCAATTAATATGAGAGTATATGTGATTAGGTTATTTATTTACTTTTGTGAGGTTAAGTTCAAAGTCTGAGTTATAGTTGAGTCCTTCACCCAATAAGTGTGCCACACACCCCTACATTATACCCAGTAGGTGAGAACTTACCACCACTCCCTTCTTGAGTTTAATTGTGTTTTTCTCTCATATGGGGCTGTAGTTGTTGACCTGCTGTTTTCAGATTAGTACTGAGTCCACAGGAGACTACCTTTTCCATTCTTTCTTTCTACTTCACTTAGGAGAATGGTCTCTGGATCTATCCAGGTAAATACAAAAGATGAAAAGTCTCCATCATTTTTATGGCTGAATAGTATTCTATAGAACACATATGCCATAATTTATTAATTCACTCATGGATTGATCTGCACTTGGGTTGTATCCACATCTTTGCAAATGTGAAGTGAGCTGTGATAAATATTCAAATGCAAATGTCCTTATGGTGAAATGATTTGTCTTCTTCTGGGTAGATAGCTGGTAATGGGACTGTGGGATTAAATGGGAAGTATATTTTGAATTCTTTGAGTATTCTCCATACTTCTTTCTAAAATGGCTGTACTAGTTTGCAATCCCATCCACAGCGCCTATCCCTCTCTCCACACCCAATCCAGCATCCGCAGCTTTGTGACCTTGTAGGGATAGGTAATTTCTCACATTGCTTTTGATTTTCATTTCTCTGATGATTGGGGACAATGAGCTTCTTTTCATGCATGTGTTGCCTATTCATCTGTATCAACAAAAGGTTCTGTTCATGTTACTTGACTCTCAATTTATGGGTTTTTTTTTTTTTTCTTGTTGATTTGCTTGAGTTCCTTGCATGTTCTGGCCACTAGCCCTTTGTCTGATTCATACTATGGGAATATTTTTCCCATTCTGTTTGTCTATTTACTTTGTTGATTGTGTCATTAGTTGTGCAAAATCTTTCAACTCAATCAGGTCCATTTACTTATTTTTGTTGTTGCTGCAGTTGCCAGTGGCATCTTCTTCAAGAATTCTTTTGCAGGCCACTGTTGTTTTTCCCACATTTTCCTCTAGAATTTTTATCCTTTCATGTCTTAGATTTAAATCTTTTATTGAGCATGAGTTAATTTTTTTAAGTGGTGAGAGGTGAGGGTCCACTTCTTCCAGTATCATTTATTAAACAGGGATTTTTTTTCCCAGTGTATACTTTTGTTTTGTTTGTTGAAAATCAGATGGTGATATGAGGCTGATTTAATCTTTAGGTTCTCAATTCTGTTCCATTGTTCTATGTCCTATTTTATACCAGTGCCATACCTTTTTGATCACTATAGGCTTGTTGTATAACCTGATGTAGTGTTAGAGCTTCAATTCTTTAACCAATTACAAATCAGAGAATCTTTAAACCTACCTATAACCTGTAAGGTCTGGCTTTGAGAGAGCCTGCCTTTTGGGGTCAAATCAATGTACGCCTTTTCTATTTTGATTTATGACTTTATGTGTAATTGCTATCTCCCTGAAATGTATAAAATCAAACTGTAGTCAACCAGAGGAAGGCCACTGCTGCAGCTTCTTAGGTATGGCTCTCGGGGGCATGCTTGTTCATACTTTCCTTAGAACAAGCCTCTTTATTCTACAATTTGAGGTTTTTTTTCCCATTGACACAGATACATTTTAAAAGTAGAGTAGGATAAAAAATGCAGAGACATGTACATGTGAAAGAAAGAGGGAACGCAAAAGTGTACCCCAGTTTTTTGTTTAAATAATAAGAGTAGATAGTGAAGGTATTTACTGAGATGAGAAAGACTTATGGATGTATGACAGCTTAGTTTTCATAAAATCTAGATTTCTTTTTTCCCCTCTTTCTCTCTCTTTCTCAGTCTGTCTTTTTCCGGTTCATTTTGAAATATCTATTAAATATTCAAGTGGAAATAAGGGTGATAGTTTGATATATAAGCCTGGAACAAAGGCAAGAAGTTAGGGTAGGAATTATAAATTAGAGAGTCATCTTGTCAGTATTCTGATAATATTTAAAGTCAGTTAACTGAACAAACCCTAAAAGCAGAGGGTTTAGATACCTAAGAGTATACTTGTTGGGAACGTGGGTACATCCTTGTCCAGCCATATTCCATAGAGTTAATGTAAAGTATTTCTGAAATCCTTTATCCTACTCACTTTTATTAGTTTAGTATAATATATATCTCTTGCTGTCTTTGCTTGGTTATCATGGGAAAAGACACTTCCAAAATAACTTCTATTGATACTTTTCAGTCAAATGGGGAAAGGGGAACATGGAAGGTGACTGGTAAACTTCCACCTAAGACACACAAAGTAAGAGTCTATAGCAAACATCCTGGGTGAAAGGCTCAACTACAACTTGAACTTGACCTACAAAACACATGAAAAGTAACCTAATCATTTGTAGCCTCATATTAATCTGAAACAAAAAAGAGTATATATAAAAAAAGAAAAACACATTTTTCCCAATTATTTAATTGTATGCAATTGTCTTTATAGGTGATGCCCAAATATTCTGATATTTTCATATTTGATACATTAAGGATTCTGTTTAAAAATTAAAGAAATTTTAAGCACAGTAAAGAGCTGCAGTGCCATCGGAGATAATTTTCCCCACAGTTCCCCAGAGAGTTTAGCAATCCTTCTTGCTGCTTGTTGAATCAGCCCAGTAATATAATCACGACCATATCCAAAGGGGATTTCAGCAAGTTGAATCCACTATAATATCCTAGACAGGGAAAATGAATATTCATCAGCCTTAGAAAGGATTAGCTATACCACTGCCTGTTTTGGGTAAAACTTAAGCTTGAATTTAAATGGTAATTTGCAATTCCAAGAGATTCTAAAATGAAAAAAACATACCTTGTAATACAACAGTGTGATAAGAAAATCTGCCTTCAAAAAACGGATGCGTTGAGACAGCTTTCTTGCCTCCTGCAACTTTCCCCTGCAAAGTGTATTTAAATAGCTACACTGACCGTAAATGTGACTTTCAATTCTGGGTGACCTTTGGTTATTTTGAAAATAATACGAAACAGTCCTGGGCTGATGTGCTGTAGAATTCACGTCCCTGGCCTGGCCATCTGGGTTTTTGATTGTGGGTCTGCAACCAGCACCAACAAAATCTACGTCTTAGGAAACATTATTTAACTTGTTTAGATTTCACCGTCTCCATCTGTGGAATGTAGTAGCCTGTGGTTACTTTCAGTTTTTGTTCATGGCATTTAACATTTTAACAAGTTTTAGCTTGTGAGGGCTACTATTCCTAAATCTAATGCAATAAATGAGGGGCTCTAATATGTTCCTGGCTACAAGTCAGAAGTACTTGCCCAAGAACGTATCAGATGCTTTCCACATAATCCAGTAGCACCTCCATATTTGACCACCTCCCTCCCTACATTGATTTGATGCTCATAGACCACAAAAGCACCACATGTTCTTATCAGTACGGCAAGCCTCATCCCTCACGGTGACCTCCTCGGAGTGTTGACCGGTAGGTTACAGTCCCTTGTGTGATCAATTTAGAGAAGTTCTACTGTATTTCCATGAATAATCCAAAGAATCTATATGTTTTAAGCATTGTTTTATTAGTCCTATATTACATATGAGAAAAATGATACTCAAAGAGTTTAAGTTGCTTGCCCAACGTCACACTGCAAACAGTATCCAGGTCTACATGTTCTCTTTGGTCAGACTTCTATCTGAGCCCCAAAGCACATGGGTTGATTTCAGTAGGGTTTTTTTTTTAATTTTAAACCTATTTCGAGCATATTTTTAGACTTTTAAGACTTATAAAGATATATTTGCAGATACTTGCTAATATCTTTAAAATTGAAAAGAAATTCCTTCTCTCAAATGTCTCTCTCATTGGCTTCAATGTTTCATCAAATTAAATAAAAACATGGAGTCCTAGAATATCCAATGGGAAACACAGTCCTTGTCCTCTAAGACTTCGTATCAGTCTGTTCCTCCTCATTACATCATGTCTGGAAAGCAGAATGGTAAGTGCACAAATGTATATTTTCATGAGATAAACAAATGAGATTCAGTGAAGATTATAATATCCTCCTATTTCTCAAGATGTATTTCAAGATAATCAGCATGACCCTCTTCAAGCACAGCTCTCCTGGGAATCAACCCAGTGAGGGTCAGTGATGGGGCCATGCAACGTCTGCTTTTTAAACGAACTACGTCCTCCCCCATCCAACTGCGGTTTATGGGGCCACTGACCTAAATCTGATAAGGAAAGACATAGGTTACAAAAAGTTCAAAATCAGTGAATTAGGAGAAAATTTTAGACTAAAAATGCCTTTGAAAAATCACTTGAATTTCCTATGCAGTACAGAACACACTGTTTTAAGAGTACATTACTGTCATGTAATAGAATAAGTGTATCTCAATGTACAGTTTGATACTAAAGTGTTTCTTTTGTTTGTTTGCTTGGAGTCCTTGCGAAAATTTATGAAAAGTTCAACTGATTTCATTTCTTTACATCTTCATCTTTGTGTGACGTTTAATTTTTTTTTTTTTTTCTAGAGACAGAGTCTCACTTTATTGCCCTCGGTAGAGTGCCGTAGAGTCACGCTCACAGCAACCTCCTAACCTCCTTGGGCTTAGGCGATTCTCTTGCCTCAGCCTCCCAAGTAGCTGGGACTACAAGTGCCTGCCACAATGCCCGGCTTATGTGATGTTTAAGAAAATACCACAACCCATATCTAGATGACACGAGGGATGTCATTTCCTTCTCTGTGAGTGGTAGGAGAAAATATTGATGACATTCAGTCTTTTCCCCTGAACTTTGCACCAACCTACTTTCAAAGTACAATATCATTTTAGACTTCTTTTAGATGTGCAGAGAAATGGTGAAAATGCTACAGAGTTGTCATATGCCCAGTATTCAAGTTTTCCTAATTATTAGCACTGCCATTAATATGGTCCATTCACCACAATTAAAAAACTAGTATTGACAAATCATTAAAACTGAAGTCCATACTTTTCCAGCTTTCCATGAGGTTTGCCTATTGTCCTTTTTCTGTTCCAGGGTCCTGTCTCACACGCCATATTGCATTCAGTAGCCTTTGGGTCCTCTGACTCCTAAATACTGCGATGGGTTTGTTCAGAGACTTTCCTGGTGTTTGCTAATGCTGGCAGTTCTGAGGAATATGGGTCAGGCATTTTACATAATCCTCTTCAGGGACTATTTCTGAATTTCCCCCATACCCATAGTGACACTGGAGTTAGGAATGCTTGGGAGCAAGGCTTCAGAAGTAAAATGCCATTGTCATCACATCATATCAGTTATATGCTATTGACATGACTTATCACTGTGAGTGTTGACCTCCATCACCTGGTTGAGGTAGTGTTTGTGAGATTTTTTTCACTATATAGTTACTCTTTTTCCTCCTTTTGGTATGATAGTCTTCCTAAAGAAGCGATTACACATACCCCAAACTTGAGGGATGGGAAATTATACTCCACTTCCTTGAGTTAAAGTATCTATATACATTATTTAGAAACGTTCCCCTTGGGGATTGTCTATTTTCTGCATTGATTTCTTTATTCAGTTCTTAACTTGTACGAAGATTAATGTGGGTGTCACAGACGTTTGTGTTGTGTTTCTGTGTCTCACTATTCCAACTTTGGCAGCTGGGAACTCTTTCATCGGGCTCCTATGTCATCTTAAAATCTTTGACATAGCTCAGGCTTGGATGTATGTGTTTAAATATTACTTTTTGGCACTCCACGATGATCTGGTCTCATTTTGTATAATCCAAATTCTAGTCTTGAATTAGCCATTTCTTCAAGCAGCCCTGACTTCATACTGACCACAGACTGTTATTACTTAATTGGATCTATTTCCTGTTGGCATCAAATTCTCAATAATTATAAAAATAAACTAAAGAATAATACAATTCTCTAGCTAGACCAAGTGAATGTATTTTTGTGTTTATAAGTTATACTCCTGTGTGTTTTAACCTTGATGTACCTTACAGATAACCATGAAAGCAGTAGGCTTAAATGAAATTAGATAATAAGCCCTAATAGTTACAGGAAAATTGTGGTTATTTTAAGAAATTTATGTGAAAGAATAAATCACAGGTAGATTATGTATAAACAAAGTTGTTGCTTTGTGCACATTATCAAGATTCATCTCTTTAAATACATACAAGTCTGCAAATATGTGCACATATTTTTAAACAATACTAATTTAAAAACAGCTTTTTGTTCATTATAAAAAGAAGGAATTAAAACTGAACTTGCTGCTACTATGTTATTATTAGCACTTTTTTGTTAATACATTTGAAAAGTTTTAATAGAAATTAAGAGTATATTTTGTTATTGCATTTAAATGGCAAGCTTACAGTACTGGAGATAATTTAATAAAGAAATACATTTGTATTGTCTTACAAATTGCATGTCATATTTCTCATTCATTTAAATTTCAATTTAAAAATGGGAACTTAAAAGATATAATCTCTTAGAGTCCTCTCTGAAATTACCTAAGCTTAGAAATTGTTATGGTAAAGAAAAAGCTAATTTCTGCTTAGATGGATGGATTTTTCCAATTAGGAACAGAAAATCAAAATCCATACTAATAAGATTTGAACTAGACAATAACTCTCATTTGGTGTAGAATATACTGAGAATCACAGAAAATTTTGCAGTAGCCAGCATGATCTACCTAGAGGGATGTTCTGACTCATCACGGGACTTAGAGCCATGGTGTCAATAATAATCGGACACCTGCTCCTCTCACAGAAACTGTTTTTTAAGCGAGATGTAATTCACATGTAATATTTCTAAATGGAAATATTTCTAAAAATGTACAATTCAGTGGTTTTAGGTGTACTCACAAAGTTTTCTAACCATTGCCACTATCTCATTCCAGGATAGTCCACAACCTCCCCATAAAACCTCATACACATTAGCAGTCACTTCATACTTTTCCCACCCCACATCCCCTACCAACCAGCAGTTTACTTTTTGTCTCTATAAAGTCATCTATTCCGGATATTTCATATAATTGGAATCACATGATATGTGTCCTTTTGTGTCTGCCTTTTTTACTCAGCGTAACATTTTCAAGATTCATCCATTGCAGCATTGGACCAATGCGTTAGTCATTTTCTTTTTTAACCAATGAGTAATATTCCATGGAATGTATAAACTATTTTATTTATCCATTCATTAGTTGACAGAGATTTCGATTAGTTCTACCTTTGCCTATTATAAATAATGTTTCTATAAACATTCATTTACAGACTTCTATGTGTTAAGTGTCCTTGCAATTCTCTTGGATGTACAAGATCAGACAATTAAATTTGCAAGCTCATCCTAGAAAAAGTACTACATACCTCACTGCTGAATATCACTACAGTCAGCTTTGAGCTACTTGTTTGGGAAACTGTGCACTGACTCCAGCACCGAATTCACCCTTCAAAGCAATTTTGGAACTCTTTTTCTGGAATGACCATCAGAGCTGTCATGGTATGAGCTCTGACAATTAAGTTTGTAAACTCATTCTAGAAAAAGTGCTGCATACCTCATTGCTGAATATTACCATGGTCACCCTTCAAGTACTTCCCTTGGCCATCTGGCGATATTAAACAGTGAGGTATTTAGCACTTTTTCTAGGATGAGCTCAAGATCTTAATTGTCCAGGGTTGGATTATATATAGTAGAATTTCTGGGTAATACAATAACTCTAAAAGTAATTTTCTTAGGAACTGCTGAGTTACTTTTTAAAGCAACTGGAACATTTAATAATGCATTCAGATAAGAAAGTGATAACAATTCAAATTTCTCCACATTCTCACTAACACTTGTTATTGTCTAAAAGACACAGGAAAGTTCTGGATTGCTACTGTGTGCCTTTATATTTGAGATTAGTGAGTCTATGGTTTAGTGTTAATGTTTTATACATAAATAGTTTCAGTAAAACTATACCAGAAACATACATAGACATAAATATATTCCTATATATTTATAAAAATATCATATGTATACTATTTTTCCAAATTGTTACTGTAGACAGTTAAAATATTTTTTGAAATTATTTGATCACATAAGTATACTAATGGATATATTTTTCCAAAAGGGTTTGAAATGGCTCATCTAAATTAATATAAACTCTGTACTAGTTGAGTCTGAGTAAATTTTAAATTTTAGATTTAAGTTTTGGTGTCCTTGGGAAATAATGCTTTTAAAGAAGGGCTCCCAGTGATACCCTGGAAGTTCTCTCTGCAGGGAGGGGGGGTGGAGGATGTGGAGTAGAGTTAGTGTCTGACTCTGTGATGTAAGAATTGGCTAAAAACGCTCATATCTCCTAGGGCCAGCAATTTAATTTAGCTCATTAGATATGAGAGATTAGAGATTGTTTCTGGAAAAAAGTACTCAAATTATTGTAATAATTGCATCTTTACCGACTTTTTTGTGATGACAGAATGAAATCAAGTCATAAAATGGAAGCCATGCCAAAAACTTGCCTTGGCTGTACTTGCACTTAATTTCTTTGTGCCATTTTCCCAATACTTAGGATTTCTTTTCATTGTAAATTAGGCTTTATTGTAATGATTAATGACAGTTATTGTAACATTTTAAATAAAGTCTGAAGGACAAAGTTATACCTTTAGCATTATGGTAATCATACCCTAATTATATTTACACTTCCCAAATCTAATATTCATACTTGTCTTTACCAGAAGAAACATCTGAGGTCTGTGAAGAGAGCAAAATCTCTCAGTAAACTAAAAAAGATTGCAAAATGCTTGCACTTAGCTGGCGGAGCAGACTTTAGCCAGAGCTCACTCTATTTTATATTGATTGATTTGATAAATGTCTGCTTGGTGCTATTAAGTTATTGGTACATTGTGACAAACAGGTGTCTTTCTTAGGTGCCAGGACAGAGCAGTTTCTGCGCAAAAGGATGTGTTATAAAAGGATTAAGTCTATTAAATGTAGAGTATCAATGTCTTTTGTATATGAATCGTGCCCTATGATGCACCAATGTACAGAATTATGATTCAATAAAATTATAAAAAAAAAAAAAAGGATTAAGTCTGCACTGCAACACCATTGGAAAAGACTGATAGAAGTATGGTAGATAGGCCAGAGAATGAGGCTGCTTGTTCGACAGATATTTTCAAATTTGAAAGGTGCAAAATAGGACCCATAAAACCAAAATAATAGTATGTTTCATTTCCTTGGGGATTTTATAATCTAGGAGGCAGGAAGGGATAGATAAATAGAATGTGCACATAATTACAAGATAAGATTATTGCTCCTATAAGACAGTAATATAGAAAGACTTTGGACAACTGAAATAAAGAAAATTCTTAGAAATATGTTAAACTTGTTTAGAACCTTAAACTACACATGCTTTCCCACGTATCAGCCCATTTAATTGTTCCAAGACTTAAATCTTGGTGTAAAGCTCATGATTCTCCACTTGCCAGAGGAGAAGCTATATCTTAGATGGTTAAGTGATGTGGCCTAAGTCATAATTGAGAATTTATTTTTTCCATTTCAGTTAATGACCAATTCATCATCCTATAATCTCTGGCTTCAAACCTTAAATTCACCCTTGAATCCTCCTGTATCTTTCACAAATGAACATAGAGTCTTGTGATTATTTTCTTGCATTTATTAGCAAAATCACTTCAATAAATATCTTCTACATTACCTATATGGTCATCTAGAAATATTAATTAGTATAGGAAAGCAGGATAAATGCCAGATTGTTTCTGTCTATTGATAAGTTTTATAAATTATGAGATAATTTTCTGGAATCTAACAAAGGTCATCAATGAACTTTTGTTTTGCATGGTCATTATATCCAAGGTCTGACAATTAAGTTTGTGAACTCATCCAAGAAAAAGTGCTACGTACCTCACTGCCAAAGATTTGCTAAAGAAAAAGGATTGTAAAATTCCTATAACATTTATATATGAGGTGTGACAATTAAGTTTGTGAACTTATTCTAGAAAAAGTGCTAAATACCTCATTGCTGAATAATGCCATTTCCCAGTATTCCCCCTGGGAAGCAACACACCAATGCCAGTATCTTCTTCAAAATGCCTTCAAAACAATTTTGAAACTCTTTTTTCTGGAGTGATTATCAAAGCTGTTGTAGTATTACCCTGGATGTCCTGAATGTTAGCAAGTGTTTTCCTTTCAATATTTCCTTTATCTTTGGGTAAAGAAAAACGTTGCTGGGAACCATATCTGGTGATCAGCTGGGGTGTTCCAGTACAGTTATTGGTTTAGTGGCTAAACACTCCCCCATAGACAGGGCAGCGTGAGTTCATGCATTGTATGAGGCAAGAGACATGAGTTACTGCTACAAAAGTTCAGGTAGTTTTTGTCTAACTTTTTCACACAGTGCTTTTAGCACTTCCAAATGCTAAACTCAGTTAACTGCCTGGTTGTTACAAATTCACAATGAAAAATTCCTCTGATATGAAATAAAGTTAGCAACATCATTTCGATTCTTGATTTGGACTGACAGAACTTTTTTGGCCATGGAGAATTGGCTGACTTTCACTGTGCACTGCTTAGTTTCAGGCTCTTTTTGGTACACTTGTGTCATCACCAGCAAAAATAAGGTCCATAACCTCATCTTGCCTCCCCAAAAGGTCTTAGCAAACTTCAACTCTCCTTTGCTTTTCTTCACTTTGATCTTGTTCAGGACAATTTTTGCCTACAAATTTCTCATGCCAAGATTTTCTGTAATGATTTTCCCATTTCTATACCAACATTTTCTTGGGTTGCTGTGTTTCCCATGGTAAGCCACAGTTTTAACAAACAGTTCAATGAATTATTGCAATGTTTTCATCATTTCTGCTTGCTACTGTCTGCCCTGGCCTTTCTTCATCAGTAACTCTTTCTCTGCCCTCAGAAAAATGTTCACTCCATTTGTACACTGCCATTTTCTTCATGGCATTTTCACCATAAATACAAAAACATGCAGTGACAATAATGAATGATGCTCAACAAGACATCCCGACACATTGACATGAAGACAGCTGTGAGACAGATATGCCAAGGTTATGAACTCTTACCAAGTTGTTTGTACAGTGCTGCAAATGTGCACTACTGGTGATGATTATGCACAATTAATTGTCAGACCTTATGGATGCAAATAAATTCAGTTTTTATTTAAAATAGTTAGATAATTTTTAGTGACATTTATATTCTCCCACGTTAGGCAGTGGAAATCAAGTTGGTTATTTCTGATATGATTCCAGTAGTGTTGGATGGCTTCCTTACTTTTGGAGCATATACTTCTTACTTCAGAATTGGAATCAGCTATTTCTTCAAGGAAACCTGGATTGATATGGTGTAAAATAGTATGTATAGCTGCAACGTAGGTACCAGGAATAATTACTTTTACCAAATTAATCATTGTTTTCAAACCTTTCATTAAGCAAGAATAAAAATATATTTAAACTACTATTTTTTCCCCTTAACTTTATTTTCAATCAATAGAGAAACTGAAACTTAACCACATTTGAACTAAGTATTTAAATCCACAAAATAACTCCACATTACCAATTACCTCTATAGTATAGGGCAGTATCTTTCAAAGTATGGTACATGTGCTAGTTGTAAATACAATATGGTTTGGGTGTGAAGAAAGAAGAAATGTGTACATGTTTTTACTTATTAATTATATAATTTCATTGATATTATTGCTAAGAAGCAATTTAAGTAAGGATTTAAGTCATACTTAAAAAAATCAATAAATAGTATGTATATGTGATGTTCTGATTTGCAAATATTAGAAATGTAATATTTGGATAATTGAATTCATGGAAATTTCTATAGTTTATTTTAGTAAAAGTGAGTGGTGTCATTTGCTTGAAAAAGCATATAGTTAGATGAAAAGTGGGCTATAAAAATGAGAAAATAGATCAGACACAGATGGTGGATAGTAACAATACCAAATGATCATTTATTTAAGTCAGGTGCATGTGAAGAGATTTACCTGTAATACCTCTACTTGCAGTTCAACACCAGAGAGGTTATTCACCATGTTTACTTTTGAGGAAATTGAGGGTTAGAGAATATTTTAATTACAGAATATAGATGTTAGAATTCACCCAACTGGTAATAGGTATATTTGCAGGGATGATTCATCACAAGGTAATGATATGATAGTATCTTCTTAAGGAAAATTAATCTGTAGATTGTGTGCTGGGTCAATAAAACATGAAGAATCTATCCTTTGTGTGTTTAAACATGGGATTCTTGAAATTATTCATTTACTCAGCCATTTTCCATAAATATTTATTGAGTGGATACAATAGTCCATATCTTAGGCCTGTAGCAATAAACTGCAAGCATGGACTTCTCTGTTATTGATTTCATAATCAAGTAGGAATGGAAAGATAATATTCAACAAAATACAACTATGTGGCTGTATCATAATGTGGAAATATGTGTCCTGGTTTATATTTAATATATTATTTAAAAGATTTCCATTTTGGGAAATCTGGAAAACATTAAACTTAAAGAAAGCATTCAAAATTCCATAATGATAACCTCCTATGGCAACTATTGGGAATAATGTTTTGTATATAAACCATCATTTTTTTTCCTGCACATATTTCTTTAAACAACAATGGAGTTGCGCAGAATCATACAGCATGTAGCCCTTTCATATTTTCTTCTTTCAATTAGTTTCCTCCATGTCTTTCCTTGATAATCTGATAGATTTTTTCCTTTATTTTAGACCTGAATAGTATGCCATTGTCTACACAGATTGTGGTTTATTTACCATTCATGTACTAGAGGGTAATTGCTGCCTAGTTTTGGCAACTGTGAATAAAGTGATGATAAGCCACTGTGTGCTGGTTTTTGTGTAGCCATGTTTCAGTTTTTTTGAGGAAGTACCAAGGAGCACATGAGTGGGTTAAATGGTTGGAGTTTGGAAGAAGCTGCCAAACTTCCTTCTATACTGGCTGCATCATTCTCATTCCCACTAACAGTGGGTGAGAATTCCTGTTGCTCCACGCCCTTGCCAGAGGATGGTGTTGCCAGTTCTGGATTTTAGCCATTTTAGTAGGTGTGTAATGGCATCTCATTATTGTTTTAATTTGAATTTTCCTAATGACATGTGATGTGAAGCATTCTTTCATAGGCTTGTTTGTAATCTGTATATTTCCTTTGGGGAAATGTTTGGTAAGCTCTTTGATGCATTTTTTTTTCAATATAGTTGCTCGTTTTCTTATTGTTGAGTTTTAAGAGCTTATAAACATTGGATGATAGATTTTTATGAGACAGGTATTTTGCAAATATTTACTCGGGTCTATGACTTATATTCTCAGTGTCTAGACATTGTTATTGACTGGGCAGGAATTTTAAACATTAATTAATTCTAGTTTATCAGTTATTTCTTTCATGGATTGTACTTTTTGTTGTATCTCAATAGTCATTGCCAAACTCAAAGTTACCTAGATTTTTCTCAGATGTTATTTCATTGATGTTTTATAGAGTTGAATTTTATATTTATGTTCATGATACATTTTGAGTTAATTTTTGTGAAGGGTGTGAGTTCTGTGTCTGGATTCCTTTTTTTTTTGCTTATAGATGTCCAGTTGTTCCAGTGTTATTTGTTTAAAAAAGAACTCTCTTATCTCCATTGCATTGTCTTTCCGGTTTTTCCAGAGATCAGTTGACTATATTTATGTACCTATTTCTGGGCTCTGTATTTTGATTTGGTTCAGTGATCTATTTGTCTATTTGTTCATCAATGCCACACTGCATTCATTACTGCAGCTTCATAGTGAATCTCAAAGGCAGATAGTATCAGTCCTTCAACTGCTCTTTTCCTTCAATATTTTGTTACCTACTCTGCACCCTTTGCCTCTTTATATGAAATTTAGAATAAATTTGTCAGCCACATAATAACTTTTCAGTAGTTTGATTGAGATTGTATTGAATACACAGATTAATTTTAGAGGAATTGTCATCTTGGCAATATTGAGTCTTCATTTCCATGATCATGGAACATCTATTTGTTTTTGTTCCTTTATTTCTTTCATTAGAGTTTTGTAGATTTCCTTATATAGCTCTTGATCATATTTTGTCAGATTTTTACCTAAGCATTTTTTACTTTTGGAGTTACTAGTGCAAATGTTTTTTTTTTTTTTAATTTTTAAATTCCGTTCTTCATTGTAGGTACATAGGTAAGCAACTGACTGTTGTATATTAATTTTGTATCTTGCTACCTTGCTATAATTGCTTATTAGTTTCAGGAGATTTTTTGGCACGTCTTTCAGATTTTCTACATCAGCCATTCTCAACCTGTGGGTCGTGACCCACAGGAACTGTATTAAAGGGCAGGGGCTTTAGGAAGGTTGAGAACCACTGTTCTACATAGAAAATACGAAGAAAGATAGTTTCAATTCTTCATTCCCAACCTGTGTGCCTTCTACTTACTTTTCTTATCTTATTACATTTTCTAGGACTTCCTGTGAAATGTTGAAAAGGAGTGGTGAGTGAGAACATTCTCACCCTGTTCCTGGAATTAATGGGAAAGCTTCTGGTTTCTCACCATTGAATATGACATCAGCTATAGGGTGTATTTTTATTTTTTAGTAAATATTATCAAATTTAAGAAATCTCCTATGACTAGTTTATTGAGAATTTTTTTTTTAATCACAAATGAGTGCTAAATTTTGTCAAGTGTATTTTTCTGCTTCTATTGATATGATCATGCAATTTTTCTTCTTAAGCCTTTCGATGTTATGGGTCACTGCGCTCTATTTTTAAATATTGAACCTGCCTGGCATACCTAGGATAATTCCTATTTGGTCACGGTATACAATTCTTTTTAAGCAACACTGGAAATGGGTGGAAAGTTTTGCTTTCTTATGGAACTGTTAGATTTTTAGGTTGGCTGATGACCATATTACATCTATGACCAGAATGCCTTTGTAAGATTAGAAGAGTGGAAGTCAAAAACACCATTCCTTTAATTTAATTTTAGTATGTCTGTAACTTGTGCAAATTGAATCCACTGTCCTGTTTTCTTATTTGTTCTAATTTCTCTTACATCTGGACATTCTTGTTATTAGGCTTAACACCAGGCTCTGGCTTACTCCAGCAGGTCAATCCACACGCAAGCACACATGCATGCACACACATATACACACACATGCTCATCCTTAGGCTGAGCATGGATTCAATGACTCTACTTTGAATGTGAAGAGACTAAAAAACTATAGCCACACTAAAAATCACCAAATTATTTTAGTGTAATCTTTCCAGATAACAAAAGGGAAACTGCTAAATTAAAAAAATTGTTTTTGATCATAGGAATGCTAAAAAGAAAATAGATTCACTTAAAATTAATACATGTATCTTACATAACTTGGAGAATTCATAAATATGTTTAAGGAATAGAAATAACAAAATGGGAAAATGCACAAATTCCATGTCCATACAAATATTATGCCAGGAAAATATGTTTTGTGCTCCATCAATTTTGGGCTGATTTTAGCTTACTCTTCTCTCTAATTCTAGGAAGAGACTTTTCAATCTGCATTAGTGTTCAGTGAATTCCAAATGGAATACTTGACCCTCTTGGGTTCATGTTCTTGAACAGTGTGTCCATGTGGACTGGAATCATAAGTGCCTGTGTGATTGCCTTTCATCTGTTTTTTTTTTTTTAATGTAATTTAAATGCATTCTGTTTATACTGGAATAAAAACATGGCACTCACTATTGAGTTTGTTACTCTGCAAATGCTGTCCAAGTGATATTCAATTTCAGGTGAAAACAATTCCAGTTCTTCTGGGCACAAAAAGTCAGCTTGTCCTCTTGTAACTATGGAGACCTACCTTGAGTTCAGAGCATTAACTTGTGTGTCTCAGATCAGAAGAAAAGAGCTCTGAGAAGATCACAGAAGTCACAATTCAGACTATAGGGAGGTGAGCATTAGATTGTGTACACCCAGGTAGTACAGCTTCACACAGTCTGGATTAGCTCTGATACCTGAAGCTTTAAGTCAACTCTGCTCAATGTCAGTATAAAATAAATGTGAAGCAAATTGAACAGTTATAAAATTATCAGAAACAAATTAAAATACACTTGATGTCATTACCAAGGTTATATTGAAACAAACTTATTATCCACAAACCAATAACCTCTTCAAAATAATTTGAAATGCTTCCTCTGATCTGAACTACAGTTCACCTTCGCTTTCATCCTTCCTTCCATTCATTCACTGGATTTACGTAAAAATATGTTTAAACATCTTTTCCATTGTTACAAGTCAGTGCACAATCTAACACCTGTACTCCTTCTCCTTCCTGCCTTTTCTTTTTAAAAAAATTAGATCACAACTGTGTATGTTACTGCATTTATGGGGTACAATGTGCTGATTTTATATACAATTTAAAATGTTTACATCAAACTGGTTAATATAGCCTTTACCTCACCTATTTAATTGTTGTGTTTAGACATTTATACTCTACTCTTAATGTATTCCACATGTTCCCTTGCAATATGGACAGTAGGTGAGGTCCCACCGATTACCCTCCCTCCACTTGTCCACCTTCTCCTCCCCACCCCTCACCTTCCTCTTCTCTCCATCTTTCTGGGCTATAATTGTGTTTTATATTTCATATGAGACAGTGAGTGATTATATATTGGTTTCATAATAGTATTGAGTACCTTGGACATTTTTTCCATTCTTGAGCTACTTTACTAAGAAGAATATGATCCAGCCCCATCCATGTAAACATAAAAGAGGTAAAATCTCCATCTATTTATGGCTGCATAATATTCCATGGGGTACACATACCACAATTTGTTAATCCATTCATGGGTCGATGGGCACTTGGGCTGCTTCCGTGACTTAGCAATTATGAATTTGGCTGCAATAAACATTCTTGTGCAAATGTCTTTGTTGTAAAGTGACTTTTGGTCATCTGGATATATACCTATTATCCTCTTGCCTTTTCACTTTGCGTCTGCAATTCCTTCTTGCAGGAGTCTTTACCAGCTGTCCAGGTAGGCCATTTGTCCTATATCCTTCATTATTCTTTGTCACTCTCTCTCTCTCACTATCTTTTTCTCCTCTATTTCTCTGCAGAATTTTCTGCTTTCACTGAATATATATTATCCACTGTATGACCGTTCTAAATCCCCACTGCATTCTTACCAGAATGTAAGTTTCTTGAGGGCACATACCTGTCTATTGCACATATCCTCATATCTTCTGAACTTAGCAGAGCCCCTTACATAAGGTAGGTACTCAGAAATATTTGTTCAATGAATTGATAAATCAATTGAACATTGACATTGTGTTTTGATTACAATCACTCTACTGTGCAATTGAGTATGAGTAAAATCCTTTCCAGGGATCTTCAAACAGGGTAGAAACACAAAAGCAAAAATGACAGTTAAAATGATTTCACGATGGCATCATATCTCTGAATTGTACAATAAGACCAGAAAATCCAGCCTTTATAAACAATCCACGCAATAAGTAATTACTGTCCAGTAAATAGTTAAGTAAATAAATGTGACATTAATTATGCCAGAATCATTTAAGTCATAATGAAAATATAATCAATTGCACTGTATTATATGTTTGCAACCACTTAATATTTTATGTTTATATAAATATGTGTTGCCTCAATCTGACTCAACTTTTTTCTTTTCTTCTTTAAGCATAGTTTCCTTATGAATTTAGTGCATCTCTTACAGTTACAAATATCAGTACAAACATTCAATCTTAAAACTTTTCTGATGCCTCTAATTTTCTCTGTAACTACATCAGTCTTCTTCTTCTTCTCTATTAAATTGGGAATCAAATCATATAAATTTGGTAGAACTGGTTTTTATTTTTTAATTGACACATTGTAATTATACACAGTTGTGGTGCACAATTTGATGTTTTGATACGTACATATGATGGATAATGATCAAATAGGAGTAGTGTATAAATGACCTCATGCATTTATCATTTATTTGTAGTGAAAACATTCGAAGACCTGTCTTCTAACCATTTAGTGATACGCAACAGTTTACTGTTAATCATAACACCCTGCTGTGCAGTGAATACAAGCATTTATTTCTTCTAATTTTAGTTTTGTTCCAAGTCTCTCCACAATCTCTGGAAACCATTGTTTTACTCTTGGCTTCTAGGATATCAACTTAAAAAAAATATTCCACATGTAAGTGAGATAATGAAGTCTTTGTCTTTCTCCCTCTGGCTTATTTTACTCAACATGATAGCCTTCCGACCCATCCATGTTGTCACAATTACAAGCTTTCATTCTTTTTTATGGCTGAGCGGCATTTCATTATGTATATATATACTACGTTTTAGCATGGGCAAAGGTTTGGAGAAATCGAATTGGAGGGATTATAAAGTAGTACACCCATTCTGTAAAATAACAGTTGATTCCTCAAAACAACTGAAGATACAATGGCCTTATGATCCAGTAATTACACGACAGGGTATATATCTAAAGAACATGAGATCAGTGTGTCAAAGAGCTTTCTGCATTCCCATGTTTATTGCCGCAAAAGCTAAAGCAGCATATCAACTACATGTCTAACAACAGATGAGTGGATAAAGAAGTGAGGTGGTACCTCATTATAGTTTGGATCTAAATTTCTCTGAAGATTAATGATGTTGAACATTTTTTTGATATATCTAATGACTGTTCATATGTATTTTTTAAAAGAAATGTCTATTTTTTTTCTGTTGAGTTGAGTTTGTTTCATATTCTGTATATTAACCTCTTATCATATGTATGATTGGCATATATTTTTTTCCATTCTGTTTTTTTGTCTTTGTTCTCTTGTTTCCTTGACTGTGCAAAAGCTTTTTCAGTTTGTATAATCCCATTTGTCTATTTTTGATTTTGTTGCCTATGCATTGGCGGTCTTATTTTAAAAAATTCTTCCATAGCCCAATGTCATGAAGCATTTCCTCTACACTTTCTTCTAGTGACTTTATAGCTTTGACTTTTACATTTTGAGCTAATTTTTACTTATGTTGAGAGGTGGGGATCTACTCTCATTCTTCTGCATGTGAATATCTGGTTTTCCCAGTACTATTTATTAAAGGGACTATCTTTCCCCAGCATTCTGTAGGCAACTATTTGAATGTGGTGGAACAATGGCAGGACCTCAGGTATGGAGGGAACAGTGGCTACTGGCCCCAGGTCAAGTTACACTCTAGCACTGGGTCTGGTTTCAAGAAGGAATAAATTCTTCCCAGCATGGCCCTGTCCTTTGGTGCTCCACAGGGATTTTGCCACTCCCTGGTGCTCTCCAGTGTATGACCTCTTGTCACATTAGTTGAAATACAGTTTATTTATTTATTTATTTATTTATTTTTTGAGACAGGGCCTCAAGCTTTCACCCTGGATAGAGTGCTGTGGCATCACAGCTCACAGCAACCTCCAATTCCTGGGCTCAAGCGAGTCTCTTGCCTCCACCTCCCAAG
>CAUYON010135777.1:0-10918 GCA_963573935.1 Arctocebus calabarensis
GCACCTGCGGCTAGCGCGCTTGCCCCACATACCGAGGGTGGTGGGTTCAAACTGCAACAACAACAACAAAAAAGAATAAAAAAACAAAAAACAAAAACAAATTATAACTGACAACCAGGTGTAGTTGCTTACGTCTATAATCTCAGCACTCTGGGATGCAGAGGTCAGTGGATTGCTTGAGCTCAGGTGCTCAAGATCAGCCTGAACAAGAGCAAAACCTCATCTCTACTAAAATAGAAAAATTAGGCTTGGTGCCTGTAGCTCAAGTGGCTAAGGCACCAGCAACATACACCGCAGCTGGCAGGTTCGAAGCCAGCAACAACAATGACAGCTACAACCAAAAAATGGCTGAGTGTTGTGGCAGGCACTTGTGGTCCCAGCTACTTGGGAGGCTGAGGCAGGAAAATCGCTTGAGCCCAGGAGTCGGAGGTTGCTGTGAGCTGTGAGGCCACGGTACTCTACCCAGGGTGACAGCTTGAGGCTCTGTCTCAAAAAAAAAAAAAAATAAATAAATAAGTAAAATAAAATAGAAAAACTATTCAGGGTTCGGTGCTGTAGCACAGTGATTACAGCACCAGGCACATACACGGAGGCTGGCAGGTTGGACCCTAGCCCAGGCCAGCTAAGCAATGACAACTGCAACAAAAAAAATAGCTGGGCATGTGTCGGGCGTCTATAGTCCCAGGTGCTTGGGAGGCTGAGGCAAGAGAATTGCTTAAGCCCAGGAGTTTGAGGTTGCTGTGAGCTGTGACACCATAGCACTCTACCGAGAGTGACATAGTGAGACTCTGTCTCAAAAAAAAAAAGAAAAGAAAAGAAAACCTAGTCAGGCATGGTGGCAGACATCTGTAGCCCCAGCTTTGGGGGAGGCTAAGAGGACAGCTTGGGCTCAAGAGTTTGAGATTACTGTGAGCTATGACACCAGGGCAGTCTATCCAGTCTGACAAAGTGGTACTGTGTCAAAAAACAAACAGGCCATGGGGCAGCGGCTGTGGCTCAAGAAGTAGGGCCCCAGCTCCATATACCTTAGGTGGTGGGTTGAAACCCGGCCCTGGCCAAAAACTGCAAAAAATAGCTGGGTGTTGTGGTGGGCACCTGTAGTCCTAACAAATTGGGAGGCGGAGAGAAGAGGATCACTTGAACCCAAGAGTTTGAGGTTGCTGTGAGCTAAGACACCACGGCCTTCTAACAAAGGTGACCAAGTGAGACTCTCAAAAAAACAGACACAGGCACATATTTGTAGTCTTACAAATAGTAACTGACTATAGCAGATGCTCCCATGCTGTTATATGGAAACCAGCTATATAGTAACACAAACCCATGCACAGAACCTTGTAATCAGGCAGCACCTGTGGCTCAGGGAGTGGGTCACTGGCCCCATATACCGGAGGTGGCAGGTTCAAACTTGGCCCCAGCCAAAAAAAAGAATCTTGTAATCTGGGCAGGTTACATTATATTTTATTTTATTTTATTTTTTGAGACAAAGCCTCAAGCCGTCTCCCTGGATAGAGAGCTGTGGCATCACAGCTCACAGCAACCTCCAATTGCTGGGCTCAAGAGTCTCTTGCCTCCGCCTCCCAAGTAGCTGGGACTACAGGCGCCTGCCACAATGCCCGGCTATTTTTTTTTTATTTTGGTTGCAGCCGTCATTGTTGTTTGGCAGGCCCAGGCTGGATTTGAACCCACCAGTTCAGGTTGAGCCGCTTGAGCCACTGGTGCCGAACCCATATTTTATTTTATTTTTTGAGACAGTATCTCACTATGTCACCATTGATAGAGTGCTGTGCTGTCACAGCTCACAGTAGTTTTTATTGTTGTTTGGCAGGCCTGGGCTGGATTTGAACCCGCCAGCTCTAGTGTATGTGGCTGGCACCCTAGCTGCTTCAGCAACAGGCACCGAGCCTACATCACATTAAGGTGGAATTCCAAGCCACTGAAATGTTCTAAGCTTGTGACTTGATTCAAGAAATCAATTAACTCATTCATTTAGTCTTCATTAATTTATTGAGTTCCTTATGTCTAGTCACTTGGGGATACAAGGCTAAATAATATAGAGTTGCTGCCTTGGTGGGAACTCTAAAGGTAAGTTAGTAAGCATATAGAAATTCATGTTTTTATTTTCTTTTTTCTTTTTCATGTTGCTTTTATTCTTTTACTTTGTTGAAATTCAAATTTTTACTTATTTATTTTGAGATAGAGTCTCACTCTGTCCCTCTGGCGTCAGTGCCATGGTGTCATAGCTCACAGCAGCCTCAAAATATTGGGCTTGAGCAGTTGTCTTGCCTCAGCCTCCTGAGTAGCTGATACTACAGACACCTACCACAATGCCCAGATAGTTTTTCTATTTTTATTTTTTTTTTTTATTTTTTTTTTGGAGACAGTCTCACTTTGACACCATTGGTAAGAGTGCTGTGGCATCATAGCTCACAGCAACCTCAAACTCTTGGGCTCAAATGATTCTCATGCCTCAGCCTCCCAAGTAGCTGAAACAACAGCTGCCCATCACAACACCAGGTTATTTTTAAAGACTCACTCTCACTCTTACTCAAGTTGGTCTGGAACTCCTAACCTCAAGCAATCCACCCACCTCAGCCTCCCAAACTGCTAGGATTATAGGCCTGAGGCACCTCAGCCAGCCAGTTTTTCTGTTTTTAGTAGCGATGGGGTCTGGTCTCAAGCTCCAGAGCTCAACTGATTCGCCCACCTCAGCCTTAAGCACTAGAAAGACTTCAGTTCCATCCTACTACTTGGACCCCACCTACGAGATTCAAGTGGATAGACCCTGAGGGTGAGCCGCAAGCATTCTCTGGTGATTCCCCCAGAGAATGATAATACACAGCCAAGATTGAGAATCACCACTAAGACTTGTAAATTTTATCCGATCAGAATTTCTTTTCTCTCCTTAAATGATGGCTTATCCTAAAAAATCGGAAAGGAGAGGGTGGAAAGGTGGAATGCAGATACATATATATTTTTTAAAACACAGTTTTCCATAGCACTTAGGCTGTTCTGAGGTCAGAACAGTAGCTGGTTGTAGCTTCAACCTGGAAAAAAAAAAAGGGAAAAAAGTTAAGCCTGAAGATAGAAATGTGGGTTCAATGCCTTGGACTGGGCTAGGCTGACTGCAGCAGCTTGAAGGAAGGGAGTTCTTTGTACCTCTGAAAACTGGACTGTATTGACACTCATAGTGTTCCTTTTTTTTTTTACACATAACATAAAATTAACCAGTTTAAAATTAGCAAGTCAATAGTATTTAGTATATTCTCAATGTTGAGTAACCACTTAGCTGGGCCTTATGGTGGGCACCTGTAGTCCCACCTACTTGGGAGGCTGAGGCAGGAGTTTGAACTAAGGAGTTTGAGATTACTGTGAGCTATAACACCGGAGTGCTCTAGCCAGAGAGACAGAGTAAGACTCTGTCTCAAAAAAAAAAAAAAAAAAAAAAAAACAAAGAAAAGAAAAAGAAAAAAAAAGAAATATGGTATATCCACACAATGCAACATTATTTGGCCGTTAAAGTACTGACAAAAGATGCAATGAGAGTGAAACTTTAAAAAGTATGCTCAGGCAGGCGGTGCTTGTGGCTCAATGTGTAGGGCACGGGCCCCCTATACTGAGGGTAGCGGGTTCGAATGTGACCCCAGCCAAACTGCAACAAAAAAATAGCCAAGCATGGTGGCGCCTGTGGCTCAGCTAGTACGGTGCCGGTCCCATATGCTGAGAGTGGTGGGTTCAAACTCGGCCCCGGCCGAACTGCATCAAAAAATAGCCAGGCATTGTGGTGGGCGCCTGTAGTCCCAGCTACTCAGGAGGCTGAGGCAAGAGAATCACCTAAGTCCAAGAGCTGGAGGTTGCTGTGAGCTGTGACTCCACGGCACTCTATCGAGGGCAATAGAGTGAGACTCTGTCTCTACAAAAAAATTAAAAAATAAATAAATAAATAAAAATAACCAGGCCTTGTGGCAGGTGCCTGTAGTCCCAGCTACTTGGAAGGCAGAGGCAGGAGAATCTCTCTTTTTTTTTTTTTGTAGAGACAGGGTCTCATTTTATTGCCCTTGGTAGAGTGCCATGGCGTCACACAGCTCACAGCAACGTCCAACTCCTGGGCTTAGGCGATTCTCTTGCCTCAGCCTCCCAAGTAGCTGGGACTATAGGCGCCCGCCACAACGCCTGGCTAGTTTTCTGTTTTTGCAGTTCTGCCGAGGCTGGGTTTGAACCCGCCACCTTTGGTATATGGGGCCAGTGTACTACTTGCTGAGCCACAGGCCCCGCCATATTTTCACTTTTTTTACACCTGAGACATTGGGTGAATTGGCAGGGTGTGCTCTAGTCCAGGAGAAACTGTCCAATACAAAAAGTAGGCAGAAATCTAGTTAGAAAGGGTGCACTCACTAGAAGTCCTATTTCTAAGGTATCTTTAACTTTTTTCTAGCTGGGACTGGGGAAAGAGATTTTGCTGAGCTTAAGACTAGGCACCTGAGAACATATGCCCAAAAGACATCCAAAAATGCAAGGCAAGGAGGATCAGGGGCAATGGCATCTGCCTGCTGTCCCAGCCACTGGGGAGCCCAGGCCTTCAGCACTATAACGCACTCTGCAAGTGTCCCACTAAGTCTGGGGGACCTCCTGAGATGGGGGGACCACCAGGCTACCTAAGGAGGAGTGAACTGGCCTAGGTTACAAATGACAAAGGTCAAAAATTTTGTTCTGATGAGTAATCATGGCTATGATGCTGCAATCCCATCTGGGCAACATATAAAGACCGTCTCTTAAAAAAACTAAAAAAAAAAGATGGAGACTTTACATCTTTTGTATCAGCCTGCATGGAGTTGAAACACATTCTTCCTAGCAAAGTATTGTAAGAATGAAAAAGCAAGCATCCAATGTACTCAATACTAATATGAAGCCAGTAGACAAACTAATACACGCCCATACAATAGAAAAACTCAATTCAATTCAAGATTGGGGAAGGGGAATGAGGGGGGGGACACGGAGGGACCAGTGTGCTCCCATTTAATGGGCCCGATGTGAGAGTATATGGCACACACCTCTGGGGGGGCAAGACACAGCTACAATAGGCACTCTACCTAATTTTTTTTACCCTCAAATTAATCTGAAATTAAAAAGAAAATTAGGCCAGGCATGGTGGCTGACACCATCATGCACTCTGGGGGACCAAGGTAGGTGGATCGCTTGAGCCCAGGAGTTTGAGATTAGCCTGAACAAAAGTGAGACCCCATCTCTCCTAAAAATAGAAAAATTACCTGGGCATTGTGGTGGGCACCTGTGGTCCCAGCAACTCAGGAGGCTGAGGCAGGAGGATTGCTTGAGCCCAGGAGTTTGAGGTGGCTGATGCCACAGCACTGTACCCGGGTGACAGAGTGACACTCTGTCAAAAAAAAATAAAGGAAATAATAAAAATAAGTAAAAATAAAAAATAAATTAATTAAAAATAAAAAGGGCAAGGAGGAAGTTTACCTATGCAAAAGCTAACCACTGTCGCAAGGAATACAGGCAAATGCCCTGAACTGAAATTCTTTTTTTTTTTTGAGACAAGAGTGAAGCTGTCGCCCTGTGACATCATAGCTCACAGAAACCTCCTACTCTTTGGGCTCAAGTGATCCTCTTGCTTCAGTTTTTCTATTTTTAGCAGAGAAAGGGTCTCACATTTTTGCTCAAGCTGGTCTCAAATTCCTGAGCTCAAGCAATCCACCTTCCTGGGCCTCCCAGAGTGCTAGGATTACAGGCGGGAGCCACACTGCCCGGCCCCCTGAACTGAAATTCTAATGGATAAGATGGCAAGAAAAGCTGGCAGAAGCTTCTATCTGCAGAAGCCAAAGTGGCCTTTGTCACCAGGATCAGAGGCATCAGTGCTTGTGATACCAGGGGTCGAAAAAGTGTCCTACAACTTCCTCCCCTTTGCCAGATATTCAAAAGCACCCTTGGTAAGCTCAATAAGCCTTCAGTGGCACCCTGCTCGCTGAGCCACAGACGCCGCCTGCCAGAGAATCTCTTAAAGTGTTATGGGCAGGTGAACTTGAAGTCCATCAGTGAGCTGATCTGTAGGCTTGTTTATGGCCAAATCAGGAGTGATGAGCAGTGCCTGTGGCTCAGGGAGTAGGGTGCCAGCCCCACATACCAAGGGTAGCAGGTTCGTACCCAGCCCTTGGCAAAAAACTGCAACAAAAATATAGCCGGGCGTTGTGCTGGGCACCTGTGGTCCCAGCTACTCGGGAAGCTGAGGCAAGAGAATCACCTAAGCCCAGGAGCTGGAGGTTGCTGTGAGCTGTGACCTCACACCCGGCACTTTACCAAGGGTGATAAAGTGAGACTGTATCTCAAAACAAACAAACAAAAAACATCAGGAGTGACTGGCTCTCACAGACAATACCATTACTGCGCTCTCTCGGCAAACCTGGCATCACCTGCATGGAGGCTCTGACTCACCCAATCTATGGTGTTGAAAAATGTCCCAGAAAAGCAAATGACTTCCTGCTGCTTCATCTACTCCAGGGTACAGAGTGAAGAAAAGCACCACCCATTCTGTAGGAAGGAGGATGCTGGCCATGGGGAAGACAGACCAGACCATCAGCCAGGATTATTTCTGTAATCTAGTCACATAACAAATGGTGACTGCTTTTGAACTGAAAAATAATAAAATCAAATATCTTTAGACCGTTTATCTTGGAATGTTTGCTGCTTTGACTGCCAACTATCCTCTTCTTCCTTTGTTTGGTTACTTGTGGGGTCTCTGGCGTTTCTGCCTGGATTTGGGGTCAATAACACCTTAGCTGTAAAAAACTAGAACTGGCTAGTGCAAGATCATATGCCCAGGACTGTGGAATATAAGATCAAGGAAACTCAGCTTATTTTAAAAATAAGAAAAAGTAAAATAATACAACCTTTCCACTTACTAGCTATGGGACACTGGCAAAATCAATTAAACTCAACTTTCATAAAAAAGTCAATCTCCTGGCCAGGCGCGGTGGCTCATGCCTGTAATCCTAGCACTCTGGGAGGCCAAGGTGGGTGGATTGCCCTGAACTCATAGGTTTGAGACCAGCCTGAGCAGGAGCGAGATCCCATCTCTAAAAATAGCCAGGCATTGTGGCGGGTACCTATAGTCTCAGCTACTTGGGAGGCTGAGGCAAGAGAATCACTTGAGCCCAAGAGTTTGAGGTTGCTGTGACTATGATGCTTGGGAACTCTACCAAGGTTGACAAAGTGAGACTCTGCCTCAAAAAAAAAAAAAAAATCAATCTCCTCTTCTATAAATTGAGAAGATTGTTGAGTCAATTAAATAAATCAGCCTCTGCAGGAGCTTAGAAAAATTCCAGGCACATACTAGCCACTAATGCATATAGAATAAGTTACCTGCAAGCTACCTGAGGGCATAAGGCCAGATTTTACTATTGACAGTTACATTCCCAGTCACCTTATAGAACATCAAAACCTGGGAGCTTGTTAAGCACCCTCTAGGTGACCCTGGTGCACTCTAAATGCTGAGATAGATGCACTTGGTCTCTTGTTAAAACTCACATTCAGACTTAGCTCTGTAGTGAAACAAAAATTCTGCATTTTAACAAGTTCCCAGGAGATGCCAATGGAGCTGGTTGGTGGATCCTGCTTTGAGTAGTAAGGAGAGTCAAGGCTCAATAAATACAGGATAAATGACAGACCTAGGGGAAATCCAGGGGTTCAAGAGGGCCCAGCCATCAGATTGGAGAACTGGAGAGAGAGAGGTAGAGAAGGTGGAGCTTGGGCGTGGTCATCCCAGGATCTATTTAAGTCCAGGGACTGTTTTTGGTAGTTCTCATCCTTAGGTCTGATCAGAGGAGCACATCTGGATCAGAAGATGTCAGGCGCAGAGGAGCTTCCGAAAGGTAAGCCAGAGGGTTGAGAGAACTGAAGCAAAGGTGCGTGAGGAAGTCAGGCAGAAAAAACGGGGGATGCCCACACTTCACCCATGTGCGTGCTGCTATTGGACAGCAAAACCCCACAGGGAGGCTCAGCGCCTATGGCTCAACAGGCTAACAGCCACGTACACCTAAGTGGGTTCGAATCCAGCCCAGGCCCGCCAAACAACAACGATGGCTGCAACCAAAAAAGGGGCATTGTGGCGGGCGCCTGTGGTCCCAGCTACCTGGGAGGCGGAGGCAAGAGACTCGCTTGAGCCCAAGAATTGGAGGTTGCTGTGAGCTGTGATGCCACAGCACTCTATCCATGGTGATAGTTTGAGGCTCTGTCTCAAAAAAAAAAAAAAAAGCACAGGGAAACCCAAAGTTTTTTTTTTGTTTTTTTTTTTTTTTTTGGCCAAGGCTGGGTTAGAACCTGCCACCTCCGGCATACGGTGCCAGCGCCCTACTTTGAGCCACAGGCGCCGCTTTCTCTTTTTTTTTTTTTTGGAGACAAGAGTCTCACTATATTGCCTTTGGTACAGTGCTGAGGCATCACAGCTCAGAGCAACCTCAAACTCTTAGACTTAAGCGATTCCCTTGCCTCCACCTCCCAAGTAGCTGGGACTACAGACACCCACCACAATGCCTGGCTATTTGGGGTTGCAGTTGTCCCAGTTGTTTAGCTGGCCCGGACCAGGTTCGAACACCCCAGCCCCAGTTAATGTGGCTGGCGCGGTAACCACTGTGCTACGGACATCCAGCCAGGAAACCCAAAGTCTTACTGTGTCATAATTCCTCCGATCCTGGAAACTTGCTCTTGAACAAAGGAGACTCTGATTCCTATTTTGATGACTATGTCATAGAATCTCGGCTTTGAGCTGGAAATCTCATCATGCCACTAAATATCTACTAGATTCCAGGGATTCTATCAAAACATTTTCAGGTGTGGTCTGGTTCAGTGATCCAAGTCTTTTGAAGCCATATGGTTAGTTAGAAGTCTTATTTTACAGGTGAAGTTGTTAAGAGGAGACAAAATGCTCAGTCTGAGGACATGTCACAGGTAGCAAGTCTTCCTAGGACTTCCGGTTGTTCATGCTGAAGCTCAGTTCAATTATAAGCTCCTACAGTGATAAGTAGGTGTTTCCTTTGCTGATTCTGCCAAGTAAGCAGAACTCAGGTTCACCTAATCTTCCTGTGCCTCGATTTCCCCATTTGTACCTGCCACGTGGAGGAAGGAGAAATAAACTGATGTAATATTTGCAAAATACAGGATATTACATTCAAATCTAGTAACAACAATTTCAGTGAGAAATACTAAGAACTATGAGAGTATAAAACTAATACATATCTAGGCTTTGTGCCCATAGCACAGTGGTTATGGTGCCAGCTAAATACACCAAAGGTGGCTCAAATACCCAAAGGTGGCTGGGGGCCAGGTAAACAACTGCAACCAAAAAAATGGCCGGGTGGCTCAGTGCCTATGGCTCAACAGGCTAAGGCGCCAGCCACGTACACTTGAGCTGGCAGGTTCGAATCCAGACCTGGGCCCGCCAAACAACAACGATGGCTGCAACCAAAAAATGGCCGGGCGTTGTGGAGGGTGCCTGTGGTCCCAGCTACTTGGGAGGAGGAGGCAAGAGACTTGCTTAGGCCCAGGAATTGGAGGTTGCTGTGAGCTGTGATGCCACTGCACTCTACCCAGGGTGACAGCTTGAGGCTCTGTCTCAAAAAATAAAAATAAAAATAGAGACAGAAGCTCAGCACCTGTGGCTCAACAGGCTAAGGCGCCAGCCACGTATACCTGAGCTCTTGGGTTCGAATCCAGCCCGGCCCGCCAAACAACAATGGGGTTGCAGCCGTCCACATGTTTTCTATTCAGGCCTAATGTCAAAAAATGGCCGAGCATTGAGGCGGGCACCTGTAGTCCTAGCTACTTGGGAGGCAGAGGCAGGAGACTCGCTTGAGCCCAGGAATTGGAGGTTGCTGTGAGCTGTGATGTCACAGCACTACTATCCAGGGTGACAGCTTGAGGCTGTCTCAAAATAAAAAAAGACGGAGTCTCACTTTATTGCCCTTGGCAGAGTGCTGGCATCACTGCTCACAGCAACCTGTAACTCTTGGGCTTAGGCGTTTCTCCTGCCTCAGCTTCCTGAGTAGCTGGGACTACAAGCACCCGCCAAAACCTCCGGCTATTTTTTGTTGCAGTTTGGCCAGGGCTGGGTTTGAATCTGCCACCCTCAGTATATGGAGCCGGCACCCCTCCCACAGAGTCACAGGTGACCAATATGGTACCAATTAATGCTTTTTATATATTGTATCTTTTATCTCTCATAATAGCAGAAGCCAAACATGACTATTCTTTCTCTACAAAGAACTACATGAAATGTTACTTCTTAATGGTGAAACAGGCAGTGTGTGTAACATTTCTTTTACAATGGTTGCCTTTTTCTTGACTCAAAAGTTTCAGTTTCTTTTGAATGTCATGGCTAAGATCACTTTGTGGCTTGTACACATTGCAAGTATCTCCTCCTGGTTTGTTGTCTGTCTTTTTCACTCCCTTGTGGAGTCTTTGACCAGTATTTCTTGGCAATGATGTAGTCTAATCCACATGTTTTCTATTCAGGCCTAATGTCAAAATTCTTCAATTATGGCTTGGCGCCTGTAGCTCAGCGGCTAAAGCACCAGCCACACACAGCGAAACTGGTCAGTTCAAATCTGGCCTAGGCCAGCTAAAAAAAAAAAAAAACAGCAAAAAATAATAGCCGGGTGTTGTGGCGGGCGACTATAGTCCCAGCTACTTGCGAGGCTGAGGCAAGAGAATCACTTAAGCCCAAGAGTTTTGAGTTTGCTGTGAGCTGTGATGCCATGGCACTCTACTGAGGGGGACACAGTGAGACTCTGTCTCAAAAAAATAAATAAATAAAAGTATTCAGACCAGGTGCACGGGCTCATGCCTGTAATCCCAACACTTGAGAGGTCAAGGTGGGTACTGAGCCCCTATTTTTTTTTTTTAATGTAGA
>CAUYON010135780.1:0-19329 GCA_963573935.1 Arctocebus calabarensis
ACAGGTGCCCGCCACAACGCCCGGCCATTTTTTGGTTGCAGCCGTCATTGTTGTTTGGCGGGTCCTGGGGCTGGATTCGAACCCGCCAGCTCAGGTGTACGTGGCTGGCGCCTTAGCCCGTTGAGCCACAGGCGCCAAGCCGGAAAATAGCTTTTTAACAATGAGATGCTAAATAATTAACAGACCTAATATTACACAAGGAAAAGCTTGAACAACAACTATAGGCCATCAATTTACTTACAGATTACTTGAGTTTTAGTAAATGTCTGGTGGCTTATCTCTGATTAACAGATAGATATTCTTACTTAGGTTAAAACCATCCAAGCCTTTAGATAAAGCTTCATTTCTTTAACCAAGCATAAATCATAGAACCTTTAAGCTCACCTAAAAGCTATTAGCCTCCTACTTTGAGATATTCCACCTTCTCAGGCCAAATCAACATACACTCTCCATATTAACTTAGGGTCTTATGTGTGATTCCTGTCCCCAAGAATGTATAAAACCAAACTGTAACCCAGCTATTGTGCACATTTTCTCAGAACCTCTTGAAGGTCATGTGCTCCCAGCCAGTCACACATATCTGGCTCAGAATAACCCTCTTTAAATTTAAAAAAGGAAGTATCCAGTAAATTCTTAATCCTCTAAAATGGTGGTCATGGAATAAAAACCGATTATATCCATTGTAGAAAGATTAAAAGGCAAAATATATTAAAAATAACAATTATAATAATATGTTATAGACTAAACAATATAAAAAGATATAAATTATGATGTCAAACACATAAAATGCAAGAAAGTAATGAAGTTAAAAAGTACAATAGGGTTTTCTTCCCCTTTTTTTGCACTGAAATTAAGTTGTTATCAGTTCAAAATATTTTGTTATGTGTATAAGGTATACTTTGTAAGCTTCATTGTAATCACAAAAAGCAAAATCCTTTAATAGATGCACTGTAAAATAAAAGCAAGATTTCAAAACATTCTGATAGAAAAAAACATTTAACCACAAAGGAAGACAAAGACAAAAAAACAAGGATTCTACAGAACAACCAGGAAATTAGGAACAGTAGTGCAGTAGCAAATCTTTACCTCTCAGTAATTACCTCGAATATAAATTGATTAAATTGTCCAATTAAAAGACAAAGTGATTGAATGACTAAAAAGACCTAACTATATGCTGTCTACAAGAGGCTCCTTTCACTGGAAAGGACTTGAATACTGATAGATATTCCATGTGAATGGAAGCCTTTAAAAGCAGGGATAGCTGTATGTATATGTGTATCAGGCAAAAAATATGAAACTTGGACAGACCACAAGTAAAGAGATTGAAATAGTAATGAAAAGTCTCCTGACAAAGAAAAGCTCAGGACCAATGGCTTTACTGTTGAATTCTACAACCTTCCAAAGAACTAACATCAATTCTCCTCAAACCATTCCAAAAAATTACAGAGGTAGGAATTCCCCCCTAACCCACTTGACAGGCTCAGTAACTAGATTGAACATACTGACACCAAAACCAGATAAGAACACAACAAAAAAAGAAAATTAGAGGCCTGATGATCATATAAACAAAAGTTCTCAACAAAATATTAGCAACCCCACTAGTACATCTTTTTGATATACTAGTGAACAAGTGCGATTCATCCCAGGGATGTAAGAATGGCTAGAAATATACAAATCCATTTATGTAATAAATCACAACAATAGGATTAAAGACATAAACCACATGATCATCTCAAGAGATATAAATAAGCATTTGATAAAATTCAACATCCCGGCTTGGTGCCTGTAGCACAGTGGTTACAGCACTGGCCACTGAGGTTGGAAGGTTTGAACCCAGCCCAGGCCAGCTAAACAACAATGACAACTACAACAAAAAAATAGCCAGGCTTTGTGGTGGGCACCTGCAGTCCCAGCTACCTGGGATGCTGAGGCAAGACAATCACTTAAGCCCAAGAGTTAGAGGTTGCTGTGAGCTGTGACACCACAGCACTCTATGGATGGCAAATAGTGAGACTCTGTCTCAAAAAAGAAAAAATGCAATATCCCTCTATGATAGAAACTTGCAACAAACTAGGCAAAGAAGGACCATACCTCAATATAACAAAGGCCATATATGACAAACCCACAGCTAACATCACACTGGGAAAAATCTAAAAGCCTTTCCTCTAAGAACCAATATTTGACAAAGATACCCTCTTTCACCAATCCTATTCAACATAGTACTAGAAGTTCTAGGCAGAGCAATCAGGCAAAAGAAATAAAAGGCATACAAATTGGAAAAGAGAAAAAAGGGCTGGGCACAGTGGTTCAGCCTGTAATCCTAGCAATCTAGGAGGCCAAGAAGTGTGGATTACTTGAGCTCAAGAGTTTGAGACCAGATTGAGCAAGAGCAAGACCCGTTTCAGAAAAAAATAGCCAGGCGTTGTGGTGGGTTTCTATAGTCCCAGCGACTTGAGAGGCTGAGGCAAGAGGATTACTTGAGCCTAATCATCACTTGAGTTTGAGATTGCTATGAGTTATGACTCCACGGCACTCTACTGGGGGCAAGAAAGTAAGACTCTGTCTCAAAAAAAAAAAAAATTATTCATGATAGGTTAGCGCATGGCAAACTTCCTTATTCTTTGCATATTAAAAATCATTTCTCAAAAAAAAACCCCACAAATGACCAACAGGCATATGAAAAAATGTGCAACATAACTAATAGCCAGGGAAACCCAAATCAAACCACAATGAGATATCAAGATATCTTATTTCAGTTAGAACAGCTATTATTAAAAACACAGAAAAAAAAAACCAGGTGATGACGATGTGGAGGAAAAGGATCTCTTTTACACCAAGTGTAGAAATATAAATTAGTACTGTCACTATGGAAAACATTATGGAGATCTGTCAAAAACTAAAAATAGGCTCGGTACCTGTAGCTCCAGCAGTTTGGGTACCAGCCACATACACTGAAGCTGGTGGGTTCGAATCCAGCCCAGGCCTCCCAAACAATGACAACTCCAATCAAAATAGCTGGGTATTGTGACGAGCACCTGCAGTCCCAGCTACTTGGGAGGCTGAGGCAAGAGAATTGCTTAAGCTCAAGAGTTGGAGGTTGCTGTGAGCTGTGATGCCACCGCACTCTACTCAGGGCGACAGCTTGAGACTCTGTCTCAAAAAAAAAAAAACTAACAATAGAACTACTACATGATCCAGCAATCCCACTACTGGTTATTTATGTGAAGAAAAAGAATCCGTATATCAAAGGGATACCTGCACCCCATGTTTACTACAGCACTATTTACAACAGCAAAATATAGAATCAACCTAAGTGTCTATCCCCAGACAAATGGATAAAGAAAATATGGGTTAGGCTGCAGTGGCTCACGCTGTAATCCTAGCAATCTGGGAGGCTGAGGCAGGTGGACTGCTTGAGCTCAGGAGTTTGAGACCAAACAAAGCAAGAGCAAGTCCCCAACTCTATTAAAAATAAAAAAACCAATCAGGCATTGCGGCAGGAGTCTGCAATCCCAGCTACATGGAAAACTAAGGCAAAAGGATCCCTTGAGCCCAAGAGTCTGAGCTTGCCATGAGCTGTAATGCTACAGCATTCTACCCGGGGTGACAAAGTGAGATTGGAGGGAAGGAAGGAAGGAAGGAAAGAAAAGGAGGAAAAGAGGGAATTTGGCCATGAAAAAATAAAATCCTGGCTGGGTACCTGCAGCTCAGTGAGTAGGGCGCCAGCCACATACACCGAAGCTGGCAGGTTCGAGCCTAGCCCAGGCCTGCCAACCAACAATGACAACTGCAACCAAACAATAGCCAGGTGTTGTGGCAGGCACCTGTAGTCCCAGCTACTCAGGAGGCTGAAACAAGGGAATTGGTTAAGCCCAAGAGTTTGATGTTGCTGTGAGCTGTGACACCACAGTACTCTACCAAAGGTGACATATTGAGACTCTGTCTCAAGAAAAAAAAAAAAAGAATAAATAAAATAAAATAAAATCCTGTCATTTGCAGCAACATGGAGGGAACTGGAGGTCATTAAGTTAAGTGAAGTAGACAAGGCTCAAAAAGATAAAATCCACATGTACTCACTCATTTAGGAGAGCAAAAAACTTGATCTCATGGAAATAGAAGAAGGATAGATGCCAAGGCTGGGCAGGGTGTGTTTGGGGAAGTAGGGATGAAGAGAGGTTGGTTAATGGATATGAACATATGGTTAGATAGAAGGAATAAGTTCTAATGCTTGATATTAGAGTGGGGTAAAAATAGTTAACAATAATGTACTTTGTATATTTCAGAATAGCTACAAGAGATGACTTGAAATGTTCCCAATACATAGAAATGATAAATACACAAGGTGATGGATACCCTAAATACCCCTAGTTAATCATTACATATTCTATGCATATAACAAAATTTCACACACACCACATAAATATGTACAAAAATTAAGTCTCAATAAAGCAATAAATATATAAAATTTAAAATATCAAAATTTGGTATATCAGCACAATGAAATATTATGCATCAACAAAAGGGAATGAAGTACTGACCTCTGCTACAAGTTGGACGAACCTTGAGAACGTCATGCTACATTAAAGAAGAGATGCATAATGTATCTTTGTCAAATGATGACAGATTGTAGGACCGTTTATATGAAAGTCCAAAATAGGAATCTTCACAGAGGTAGAAAGTAGATTAGTGGTTGTCTAGGCCTCAGGTGGATGGTGAGGAAGAGAATTAGGGAATGACTAGTAATGAGTATAGCGTTTCTTTTGAGGGTGATGGGAAGTCATACAATCAGAGAGTGGGGATATATTTATAGAGTGATAGCCACACAACACTGTAAATATAATTAAAATCCGTTAAACTGTATCCTTTAAAAGGGTGAATTGAATAGTATCTGAAATAAATTCCAATAAAACTTTGTAAAAACCCTCATTTCCTTCCCCCTCCAGGGGAGACGAATACAGGTACGGTTCCTGTCTAACTTTGTGTCTGACACATGGTAGGCCCAAGTGCACAAGGTATCAATACCTGAGTTTTTCAAGACAGTGACCTCTGGTTTTCTCCCCTAGCACACAGCCTGCCCTCCAGTCCTGTCTGCTGGGGGTGTCATCATGGCCTGGGGAGACGCAGTCACAGAATCTATAGGACATGGCAAGTGACCTCGTCTGTGGTCTTTAACTCAGTCTCCACATGCTTTACCTGCCTGTCTCACAGAGGACAACAGGGGTCTTCATGTCTCGGCTCAACTCTTCAGGAAGCAAGTGCCAGCAGAACTGTGGGCCTCCTCCACGTTCTGGATATGGGTCCTGCAAAGAGAGGGAGCGTGGGATACTAATCCCTCAATCCGGTGGGGGAGGAGTGGGCCGGGGTCTCCCTGACGGCTCACTGTTCTTCGGATAAAACGCTCTTGGGCAGGATAAAGTTGTTCCCCGAGGCTCTTCAGCAACTGCTACAAGTCCCAGATCCCCAGTTCCGGCGCTGGCTAACCCACTCAGCCCATGTCTCATCATCCTATGTCTCATCCCACATCTTTTGGGTATTAACAGAGGCAACCTGGGCCTCACGCTCTGTCACGCGCCCAAGTCCCCACAGCTGGTACCTGTACCTAGGGAAGGTTCAAAAGCAAGTGGTCATATTATCACTATCTTGTTATCTCTGTGTCCATGGATTTGCAGCAGGAGTTCCAACCCTCGGGGTCTCAGTTCCGGCACAGGCCTCCCAGCACCTTCTGAGGAGGCAGAAGGGCCCGAGGGCTCCGAGGCCGCCTGGGCCTTGCGCCCCACCCCCACCCCAGGATTGAAGGGCAGCGGAGAAAGCTTCTCACACCCCCCCGTGCAGTCTGAAAGGTCCCTCGAGCATCCAGCAGTCCCGCCTGACCCACATCTGCGAGGATGAGTCTCCCGCGTCCGCGGTGGAATTGGGTTTCCTCAGGTGAAATCCTCAGAAACCGCCACCTTGAAGCCTGAGGAGAGCTCGCGTCAGGCCCCGCCCCAGCGTTGGCCCCGCCCCAGCGTTGACCCCGCCCCAGAGTTGGCCCCGCCCCCAGAGCGCACTGGGCGGGGCCTCCTCCTTGAGCTCCGGCGAGAGCTGCCTGAGTTCATTCTAACCCAAGATCTTTGACTACCCGTGGCCGCCTCAGCTGGGGAGAAAGCAGTGAGCAGGATGGACAGGATCCCTGGCCTTAGAGAAGACAGATCACCAAGCTTTAAGTCACAACCGTGTAAAAACTGCTGGAAGAAATGGAGGAATGGGAGAAGGAAGATCTCTCAGAGGCAGGAAAGAAGGGAGGATGCAAGTCTCCTTGAAGGTTGGATGACGAAAAGTTCCCATCTGGTGGCTTCTAGTTCTTCTGTGAAGTAGCACTCTAGCCCATCTGGTGAGGGAGCAAAAAAGTCTGAGGACAGTGGAGAAGGTTTAAAATAGTCTCGAGTAGGATCAAAGAGAAGGTTGACTAAGACCTTCACATAAGCTCCACATCAGGAAGCTTTCTTGGTCTTAAGTACTGGGCCTCACACATGGCAGGTACTTCCTATTAATACATTTGGAATGGAGAAACAAGAATCCAATGTACTAATCCTAATCTGAAGGCACTAGATGAGCTATTACAAGGGTTGGGTCTTGGGATTGAGAGGGGAGTGAGTGGAATGGGGGTCATGGTGTATGGCACACCTCTTGGGGGTGGGACAGAAGTATGAGAGGGACTTAATCTAACAAACGCAGTCAGTGTAACCCAATTCTTTGTACCCTCAATGAATTCCAAACAATTAAAAAATAACTAAGTAAATAAATAAAAATTTAAAAAAGAAATATGACGTGGCAGTTTGGAAATAATACTTGCTTTGCAGATCAGTTATCATTTAAAGGCTGGTATTTAGAAACATCCATAGATAATTCAGTATCTTTGTGTAGCTGGTAGGGAGGATATCAACCTGAGTTAATTTTCTTGTTTGTCAGATACGTGGGACAAGATGACGTTAAAATGGTTGAAAGAAGCCAGAAGTACACATCTAGAAAGTGTACTTTTGGCTCAGCGCCTGTGGCTGAATGGGCTAAGGCACCAGCCACGTACGCCTGAGCTGGCGGGTTCGAATCCAGCCTGGGCCCGCCAAACAACAATCACGGCTGCAACCAAAAAATGGCCGGGCGTTGTGGCGGGCACCTGTAGTCCCAGGTACTTGGGAGGCAGAGGCAGGAGACTCGCTTGAGCCCAGGAACTGGAGGTTGCTGTGAGCTGTGATGCCACAGCACTCTATCAAGGGTGACAGCTTGAGGCTGTGTCTCAAAAAAAAAAAAAAAAAAAAGAAAGTGTACTTTTAAAAAATCAGGCAAATCTTTAAGGAGCTTAGGAATTGATTTCTTGCAACAATAGACTCCAAAGAATAAATGACAATTGTCCACAGATCATTTTCCAGGATAAACCCAGATATTTCCCATTGTTATCCTTTGTCCTGATATATCCCAGTTGTCCAATTTCGATTGAAGTCAAAGATTGTGGAGAGAAAAATGCTTGAAGGTGATTCTGGCTTACCTATTCTTCTGTTCCCTGTTCTCTATATTGTCATTACTGTTGTAAATTTTACAGGCTCTCTTCCATCAGATAATATACCTTATTATATTTAGGCTATGTATTTCTTTATACTGAATACTATGTTTAAGTTATAATATTTCTTAAAGCTTTAAATAGTTTTAAAACAAATCATTTTTATTGAAGCATATCATATACTACTTATAATATTGTCATTAAATATGCCACTTACAAAAGAACCAATATACAGAGGGTGCCAAAAACATTTTAAGAACGGAAAAAACTGTATTAAAATTGTGATACTTGATATATACTAATAACAAAAGATGAATACAAGTCACATATGGGTACCTCTTGTCATTGCTGAAGTCAAATGTTACTTTAGTATTATGATTTTAATACAGTTTTCCTTAAAACATATATATATGGCATCCTCTCTATATAACACATAGGAAAGAATGTATAAGTATAGAACATACATGGAGCTTGTGTAGTAGCTATATTCATTTCCTTATTTTATTTTTCCTTCTCTTTTTACACATATCTTTGTAAGTATCAAAAGATGCTTTACTTTTGACATATCCGATACTTTGTTTCTATAGGAGATATTCTCAAAAGTACGATGGACTCTAAGTCATGAAGTATAACAATATAATAGCATCCATAAATCTATGACTTCACATATAATGAAAACATTTGTAATCCTGAGGAAAATACTAGACTGCTAGAGGTCAGTTCCTTTGCCTCACCACAGAGGCAGGAATCACTCTTCTGGAAGAGTCTTTCCTAATCCCTGAGCTTTTCTTTATAGGAGAGAGAAAGAAAGGCAGGGGAGGGAAGGAAGAGAGGAAAGAGTGAGAAAGAGGTGTAGATATAGATACACATAAAAATATATTATTTGGTTGTATTTATTTTTAAACTTTATAAAAATGGGTAGCACAGTGAAATACCTACCTTGAAGCCCTTCATGATCAGTAAAAACTAATCAATAAATATTTGTTAAACTAAATTGCTAATATTGCTTGCATAGTTAACAATAATGCTATTCTATAAAATCTCTAAATAATATCTGTTACCATGTACCAATGGCTCTTTGATTTAAAGTGGTGAAAGACAAGGTAATTGTTCTTTTTACATACCCATATATTTTCCAGGAATATGACACTGTCCGGATATTTAGAAATGAATATTTTGGCAAGAAAGAGCTTGCAGAACTAGGTAAGCACTAAGTGGGTACAACTGAAGTTTTCTGAACCTTGGAGAAGGAAGATTAATTTTTTATAAATAATTTTTTCCACAGCTCTGTTTTTTGTATGTATGCACAGGTATCTTAATTGTTGTGTTACTAGTTTGCTTCGCTAGATGGAGATATGAGGTCTAATAATAAATGCTCTCTGAAGGGAAAAATACAGCTTATGGAATGTCATCTTAAAAGAGAGAATCATCCATGCAGTAAATAGTCTATTCCCATTCTTGACTGCCTCTGAATTACTCACCCCTGTAAAATCAGCCCCAACATCTTCTCCTACTTGGTAAGAGTTAGCTATTTCTTTCTTTGTGCCACCACTGAACTTTGTGTTAACCGAATCTATGATTTGGTCCAGATGTAGTATAATAGTTTATATACTTTCTCCCTTACTTAACTGAGGCTGAGAGCTTCCTGAAAAATCAGTCTCAGGAAAAAATGTTTGCTGGGATTGATGATGAGTAGTTCATTCATTAATATTTCATCAGAGAACTGAGTGAACTCTTTCATTTATTTGTCCTTTCATTTGTTCAATTTTCACTCATTGACCAAGTATTTACAAGCACTTAGTTCGCCCAATGCTGTTAGGCATTAGAAATACAAAAATAGGGAGGATACAATCCCCATTCCTCAGTAAGCTCCCAATAAGAGAGAAAACCATGTAAACTGTCTATTAGAATACATCCGGGCAGAATCACAGATTCTGCTACAATAAGGTTCAGTGGTGGACAAAGAAAGAAATAGCTAACTCTTACTGAGCAGAAGATGCTTGGGGTGAGTTTTCAGCGGTGAGTAATTCAGAGGCAATCAAGAATGGTCATAAGACTATAGCAATAGTAAAAAAAAATCAAGTGAGCACTTGTGGGGCTAGAAAAGGAGGAAATAAAAGCACAAGATGTGGAGAAGACAGGATAGACTGGACTTTGTGGCCAAATGACTCTGGGAATCAGGAAGGAGGAAATTCTCTAGATAGTTTGAAACAAGTTCTGTGGAGGTCAAGAAAAAAATTCAACCTGACTAAGAGATGGAAAATAATTTTAATAAAATGCCTGTACTCATATTTCAAAATTATAAACAGTCTTCCCACTCTTTCCTTCTTCTTGAGATCTCACCCCATTCTGTTCTCTGGCATGTGAACTTGTTCTTCCTGCCAAATGAGTCAGTCTCAGTCCAGATTTGTGCAGACATGTATTACATTTCCTGTAAAAGTAAGAAACTACTATGTCATCTCTTTGCCTCCTCTCTCTGCTCTCGCTCTCTCATACACATACACATATACACATTATACACACACACAGACAAGTATATGGAAGAAAGTATAGTGTCTTTGTAGAAAATTGCAAATAAAAATAATATGGAATGACCATTCATAAAGCAGAAAAATAATCTTGCACTTACAATGGAAAATAGGAAACTGTGCAATTATTACCCTCACATGTTCTTAAACTCTGGGGATGGAATGTGGACTTCAGGTATTTAAATCATGATTCATACACATCTATTCAGGTTACTTCGTTGAAGTAGTTTTGTAAAATACTATTATTTATGCAATAGATTAGAAACCTAGAATTTTAGTTTTTGTTTCCAGTCTTTTTAACTTCCTTTGCAAACTTGGTTCTACTTTCATTTAATATCCATATGTTTTATCTTTTTTATGCCTACCACAAGGCATATAATAATATATACCTAACAGGTGCGTGATATTTAATAAGCAGACTTGCCATGACCCATGAACCAGCCCAGACAATTTGCCAGAGTCAATCTCTGAAGGAGAGAGAGGAGAGAAGCTGAAGTCACAAAGAGTCTCTTCCCTACAAGCAGAGTAGGAAAGAGCTGGAAAAACATTTAACTTCATAAATTCTGACTTGCACAGGAACTCATCGCACAATAGTTAAGTATCTGACACCAAAAACTCTGACTTGCTTTTAAAATTGTTGTGGTTTTTAAAAATTTGTACGCTGGTGAAAACAAAAAGAATTCAGGTGGGTATATGTGAATCCCCCCCCAAGGATTTTCCCAGCCTCTCTACACATATCTTCCTCTAGACCCATACTTACCCTGTCTCTGTCTACACTCAAATCCACTTTCATATGTTCTCATCATCTTGCCCCCTAATGCCTGGATTGTACTCTCTGTGCGAATACAGTAGACAGAGGAGCACTGGGATTAGCCACAGGCAGTATCTGATGACAAGGACAAACTCAGCAAGTACAGATTCCACCTACCTTTACAGTGTATTTCTGAGAAAATTTGTTAAGGGTTCAAATCTAAACTGTGTAAGATGTAACATGAGCTGCAGAAAGGAACATAAGAAAGCTATATCTAAATGAATAGGGTTCCTTGGAGAAGTGGTTGATTCTAGGCCTGGAGCAGAGAAAATCTGAGCCTGAAAATATTGTGGTGTCAGAAAATAAAAAATGACCCAAAACACTACTACCAGCAGCCCCACAATGACTGGACATGCCAAAAGTAGCCAGGAGCCAACCAAAAGGAATTCCCAATGGCCAAAGTTAGAGCAATTTAAGCAACAAAATTAGTGGTAGTGTTGGATTATAATCTAGTAGATAAAATAAATATCCATGAGTCCACACATAGCAATATAAATAAATGAGTGGATACCTATATAAATAAGTAGGGAAGAAAAGAAACTCTTCCATATAGGAAAATTGTAATTAATAAATGCAGGAGGCTTCTTTTTTTATTGTTTGGGATTCATTGTGGGTACAAAGAGATAGGTTGCATTAATTGCATCTGTTAGATAAAGTCCCTTTTATAATTGTATACACCCAAAGAGGTATGCCATATACCATGAACCCCATTCCCTCCCTCTTCCCTTCTTCCTGCTCCTTTATTTCCCTACCCCACCTCTTGCAATAGTTCACCTACTGCCTCCATATTAGAATTTAGTACATTGGATTTTTTGATTCTCTATTCTTGTGACGCTTTACTAAGAAGTATGTGGTCCACCTCCATCCAGGTTAATACAAAAGATGTAAAGTCTTCATCTTTTTTTTTTTTTGGCAGTTTGGCCAGGGCATATGCAGCCAGCGCCCTACTCACAGAGCCACAGGCGCTGCCCAGTCTTCATCTTTTTTAATGGCTGAAGACTATTTCATGGTATACGTATACCACAGCTTGTTAATCCATTCCTAGGTTGGTGAACATTTAAGCTGTTTCCACTTTGTGGTGATTGTAAATTGAGCTGCCATAAATAGTCTAGTGCAAATGTCCTTATGATAAAAGGGTTTTTTTTTCTTCTGGGTAGATGCCTAATAATTCAATTTAAGGACCAAATGGGAGGACTAATTTGAGTTCTTTGAGGATTCTTCATACTTCTTTCCAAAAAGGTTTTATTAGCTTGCAGTCCCACCAACAGTGTAAAAGCATCCATGCCAGCATCTGCAGCTTTGAGAGTTTGTGATGTGGGCCATTCTCACTGAGGTTAGGTGGTATCTCAGTAGAGTTTGATTTGCAGTAGTTTTGATTTGTATTTCTCTGATTATTAGAGATTATGAGCATTTTTTTCATATGGCTGTTCACCTATCATCTCTCTTCATTAGAACAGGTTCTATTCATCTCTTTTGCCTAGTGATAAATAGGATTGTTGGGTCTTTTATGTTGATTAATTTGAGTTCTCTATAGATCCTAGTTATCAAGCTTTTGTCTGATTAATAATATGCAAATCACTTTTCCCATTCAGAAGGTTGTCTGTTGGTTTTGGTTGTTATTTCCTTAGCTTTACAGAAGCTCTTCAGTTTAATTAAGTCCCATTTGTTTATTTTTGTTGTTATTGTAATTGTCATGGAAGTCATCTTCACAAAATCTTTCCCCAGACAGATATCTTCAAGTGTTTCCCCCACACTTTCTTCAAGGATTTTTATTGTTTCATGCCTTAGATTTAAGTCTTTTATCCATCTTGAATCAATTTTTGTAAGTGTTGAAAGGTGTGGGTCGAGTAACAGCCTTTTACATGTTTTTATCCAGTTCTCCCAACACCATTTATTGAATATGGATTCTTTCCCCCCACTGTATGTTCTTTTTGGTTTATCATAGACCAGGTGACTATAAGATATTAGTTTCATCTCATGGTTTTCTATTTGGTACCAGATGTGTTTGTCTCTATTTTGTGCCAATGCCATTCTGTTTTGATCACTATGACCTTATAGTATACCCTAAAATTTGGTATGTCCTGGCTTTGCTTTTATTACTAAGAATTGCCTTGGCAATATGGGGTTTCTTCTGATACCATACAAAACAAAAAAATATTTTTCCCAATCTTCATAGTATGATGATGGTATTTTAATGGAAATTGCATTGGGTAGTATAGACATTTTCACAATGCTGTACTTCCCAAAATACATACCTGAGCATAGTATTTTCTTCCATTTGTTCATATCTCCTGCTATTTCTTTTCTTAGGATTTCATAATTTTCTTTATAGAGAATTATGTTATGTATATTCCTAGGTATTTCTTTCTTTCTTTCTTTTTTTTTTTTTTTTTTTTTTTGAGGCTACTGTGAAGGAGATTGTGCCCTTGATTTCCTTCTCATCTTGGTTGTCATTGGCATATACAAAGTCTACTGATTTGTGAACATTGATTTTATATCCTGAGACATTACTGTATTTTTTGATCACTTTCAGGAGACTTGTGGTAGAGTCTTTGGGGTTCTCTATGTGTAAAATCATATCATCAGCAAAGAGAGACTTCGATCACCTCTGCACCCATTTGCATGCCCTTTATTTCTTTCTCTTGCCAGATTATATTGGCAAGAACTTCCAGCACTATGTTCAATATTAGTGGCATGAGAAGACAACCTTGTCTGGTTTCAGTTCTAAGTGAAAAAGTTCTCAGTTTTATGCCATTCAGTAAAATATTAGCTGTGGGTTTATCATTAATAGCTTCAATAAGAAATGTGTGCCCTATGCCTATATTCTTAAGTGTCTAATTAGCAAAGGATGCTGAATTTTATTGAATTCTTCTGCATCTATTGAGAGGTTCATGTGGTCTTTGTTTTTGCTTCAATTTATACAGTGAATTACGTTTATGGACTTGTGTACATTAAACCACTTTTGCATCCCTGGGATGAAACCTACTTCATTGTCATGAATGATTTTTTTTTTAATTTGTAGCTGTAATCTTTTGGCTAGGATTTTGTTAAGAATTTTTGTATTTTTAGTCATTAGTGAGACTGGTCTGAAATTCTCCTTTTTAGTTGGGTCTTTTCCTGATTTTTGTATCAGGGTGATGTTTGCTTCATAGAACCTGTTGGGGAGATTCCTTCCTTCTCAATTTTTTGGAATAATTTCTACAGTATAGGTAGAAATTACTAGCTCTTCTTTGAAGGTTTTATAGAATTCTGGTGTGAATTGGCTCAGCACCGGTAGCACAGTGGTTACAGCATCAGCCACATATACCAAGGCTGGCAGGTTTGAACCCAACCCAGGATAGCTAAACAACATAATAAATAGCCGGGTGTTGAGGCAGGTGCCTGTAGTCCCAGCTACTTGGGAGGCTGAGACAAGAGAATCACTTAAGCCCAAAAGTTTCAGGTTGCTGTGAGCTGTGACACCACAGCACTCTACCAGGGGCAACATAGTGAGACTCTGTCTCAAAAAAAAAGAAAAACACACAGAAAACAAAGAATTCTGGTAATAAACCATTTGGCCCAGAGCTTCTTTATTGTTATTGGGAGATTTATTGTTGTTATTGCTAGATGGTGGCAATTACTTGCCTAATTCATCAGATTTCCACTACTCCAGATCATACTCTGTATACAGCTCACCACCTCCTCACTGTGCTTCCTGAGCTATGACTCTGGGTAAGGTCCTCATGCCAGGTAATGGTGAGTTCTCTCTTTTTCCTCAGTCTTTTATGAGAGCTCAGCTAAATAATTCTTCTGTTCTGCCATCTTGATCCCTCTTGCAGGAGGCTTTTGGGTGGAGGCCACTGCTCTTGCTGCTGTGCAGGTGGCAGGAAGCGAGGAAGTTGGGACAGGTGCATCCATTCAGTCTCTTGCAATGTGGCCCGGGGCTCCTGTGCTGTATCCTGGGGCTCCTCGAGTGCAGGCTTCCCACAAGTACCAAAATGTCCAGGCTGAGTCCATAGAGAGCAGCCACTCACATCCACCAAGGTGTTTCCTATCCTTGCTGGAATATTTACAATGGTCATAGATGATCCTTAGGTAAGGAGAATGGCAAGCACTTGTGAGGAGTGTTGCTATTGATGCCTTTCACATGGATTCTTCTGAAGTCAGCAATGGTGAACTTGGGAGAAGTTTGTAAATTCAAATAGCTATTTGATGGAGGCCAAGGAGCTTAGCGATTCTGTTGTCTTTGAAAGCATGTAGAGTGATCAAGTGAAGACTGATACCCAACAGGAAGTTGCAGGTGCTTCCTGGTGGTTACCTATGAAAAGTGCTAAGTGCCTGATTCTACTGGTCTATATAGGCGGGACCATCCAGTTCTCCACATCTCCTGGAACAAAGTGGTTGCCTACTGCACATGGGCAGGAAAGTGATTGCACTGAGAGGTTGAGTGGGAACATTGCTGCCAAGGAGTCCTGCAAAATTAACTTTTCCCTTGGGGCAGTAAATCACACCTGAAAGGCCAACATTATGCCAACATTTGGCAAGTTTCTAGTGACCAATACTGGAGAGGACAGCTTCCAAAGAACTGTGCCCATTGACACCTTTCCTTCTAATAGTATGGCTTTTCCCACTCAGTGAGGAGTGTGTGGGAGTGGACTTCAGACTGATGGGCTATTCAGCATTCTGGCAAAGAAACACTTAACCTTAAAATTTCCCCTTTTGGGAAAGACCAGGTGAAGAAAAGTGAATACTACATATATTGTAGATCCTTCTTGCTATGGATATCCCTGTACTGCTCAAAATTGGAGTGCACCTTTTACAGCTCTGCTTCCAATCTGGGATTCTGCTGTGTTGCCAACCACCTGCTCGCCAACAATTGACAGCCAGGAAGAGCCTTCTCAAGTCAAAGAAACAGTTGTGTCTAATCTGCACTGGGCTTTGAGGATCTTATGCAAAGAATTTTCACCCAGGGTTAGTTACAAACCTGCCCAATGGCCAAAGGAGCCATCTTTCAAGACAAATTTGCAGGCCTGTGTCAGCGCATATGCTTTTTTGTGTGGTGCATCTTTAGAGATCATCACCATGTTTTACTTTGAAGGTTTAGAGACTCTTTTAAAGAGGAAGAATGGTGCTGGGTAGCCTGAATCAGGCTTCAGAAGGTCTGCATCCTACCCATAGTCTGCCATAAGGGTAAGACCACAACACTCGGCCTTCCTGAGCCAAAGGACCTTCATGTGTCAAATGAGAGGTGGATATGACCTCTGGGGTTCTCTCAGATTCTAAGAGTAGTATCAGCCTCTATTGTGACTTCATAGTGACAATTTATCACAGATTATTTTTTAGCTATTTTTTAAATGTACAAACCTTGGTTGATACCAATAATGTAAAATAAGAGGTCTCCTAATGTGTGATTTTCAGAGGTGGTGTTGAGTGCTTTATATTCATAATGCACTTTGTTTTTCCAAGGAAATCAGTGTCTTTTACATTATTTGAGAATCTCACACGGGCCAGTGATGGTATGCTAAAGGTCAACAATCAGAATACACAAGAATGTCTGTGGGATGACTCTGTGTTTTCCCTTTAAACCTTTAGTGGGTTTGGTTCAGAGGGGCAGTTATAAGTGCTACTTCCACCTCTGCCCACGGCCTTTGATGAAGGATAATTGTGTGCTAAACAGGAAATCTGTTTCATTCTAGATATAGGAAATAAGGACTTGAATTAACTACATTCAGGGTATTCAATATTTTGTCAGAGAAAAGTAGGAAATTTTCTTAACAGTAGTAAATGCTTTGGGTCATCTGTTAAATCAGCAAAAAATAATAAAAATAAATTAAATTTTAAAAAAAAAGCAGAATGAGAAAAAGACAAAATCACTATTGGGTAAACAACACAGTAATAATGGTGGCAGGAAAAACTCTACTGATAGGTACTACAATCCATGGGTGAGGGAATTGTAGGAAGATGGCTGACTAGAAGCAGCTTTCACAAGAGGCTAGTGCCCAAAGGGAGGGATGTTGGACTGAAGTGGAAGGAAGCTGAATGAGAAGAGCTCCACACAGAGAGGATGGCATGCTGTACACATCACCCAAGCTGAAACAAGTGCCAGAAACAAGAAAGTAGAAGAAAAACAATGGTGCAGTGGTGGGACTACAATGATGAGGAGTGGACTCATCAGGGACAACCTAACAATTCAATTAAAAAATGTCTAATTAACATATTAAAAAAGAAAAGAGCAAGAACCTGAAAATACTCATCAGAAGGACTCAGCTGAAGAACTCTGGCAACATGAAAAATCACAGCAGATCAACACCTCCTGGGGACATCAAAGAAAATACAGTAGAAAATTACATCCATGGAGAAATCACTGAAATGTCAGAAATAGAATTCAGAATATGGATGGAAAAAGTCAAGCTAGACCTCCCATTTGATCCTGCAATCCCATTACTGGGCATGTACCCGGAAGGAAAAAAATCCTTTTATCATAAGGACACTTGTGCTACAGTGTTTATTGCAGCTCAATTTACCATTGCCAAAATGCAGAAACAGCGTAAATGCTCCCCAACCCAGGAATGGATTAACAAGCTATGGTATATGTATCCCATAGAATACTATTCAGCCATTTAAAAAAATGGAGACTTTACAGCCTTTGCATTAACCTGGATGGAAATGGAACACATTATTCTTAGTAAAGCATCACAAGAATGGAGAAGCATGAATCCTATGTATTCAATTTTGATATGAGGACAATTAATGACATGGGGGTGGGGGAAGGAGAGAGCAGAGAGAGAGAGGAGTAAGGGAGAAGGGAAAAGAAAGAGTAGAGAGAGGGAAGAGGGGCTGGGATCTTGGTGTGTGATACACCTTTTGGGGGAAAGGCAAAATTGTAAGAGGGACTTTACCTAACCAATGCAATCAGTGTAACCTGGTTTCTTGTACCCTCAATGAATCCCCAACAATAATAATAATTTAAAAAATGGAGACTTTACCACTTTTAGATTTACCTGGATGGAGTTGAAATGCATTCTTCTTAGCAAAGTATTGTAAGAATGGAAAAATAAATATCCAATGTATTCCATATTAATATGAAATCAATATATAAACAATTACATGTTCCTAAGAACAATAAAACACTATTATAGTCCAGTTTGTGGGTAGAGGGAATAGGGAGGGTGCAGGGGGGAGAACGTATGGCAGAAGGAGGGATCTTCCCTAATGTGCACATTGTGAGGGTGAATAACCCAGTCCTGGGTGAGGGACTTTTCTACAAATGGAACTTTACCTTGGAAGTGAAAACAATGTAATCTAAATACTGTTCCCTCATATTAATTTGAATAAAGTTTTAATTAAAAAATTAAGCCCCAGGAAAATAGAAGCAAGAAAACAATAAAGCTGTGAGAAGAAATCAATGAAATGTATAACAGACAACCAAATGTCAACCAACTAATGATGGGTAAAATAATATGGAGTAGCCATGTAATAGAACACTACTCAGCAATAAAAAGGAATCAACTACTGATACTTACAACAACATGGATGGCAAATGAAAGAAGCCAGAAAGAAAAGACACCATATTGTATGATTCTATTTAGATGAAATTCTGGAAAAGGTAAAAAGTATGGTTGCAGAAAATAGATCATATCCCAGTGCCAGGGATCATTTTGAACTTTATGGATAGGTATAAGGCAACCTTTCAAACTATACACTTTGAATGAATTTATATATTAATTTATACTTCAATAAAATACTTAAAAAATAAAAATAAATAAATAAAATTTCCAGAGCTAAACAAATGTAAGGATATAACACTTCCCTCCACTCTAAATAATTGTATCTGACCTTGTTTTTCATTCACTATTGTCTCTTCAACTGTTTCTAATCTGGTGATAATTCTCTCTGTTACGATTTTGATTTTGGTTATTGCATATTTGATACATAAAGCTATTTTGGCTTCTTAAAAGATCTGTTAAGTTATAATTAATATTTTTTGTCTTCTGAAATATTGTTGAGCTTATATGTAATTCTTTAAGCATTGTAAAATTTTTTTTTATAACTGTCCAAGATAATTTCAAATTTAGAGAGTTTGTAGGAGTCAATTTCTGCTGTCTACTATTTTTGGTGGTTTAGGCTTTCATTGTCTGGTTTCTTTTCATATGCAAATATCTTTGACCATCTACTTACTGTTATTTATTTCTTTATTTTTGTAGAGACAGAGTCTCACTTTATCGCCCAGGGTTTGAACCTGCCACCCTCAGTATATGGGGCCGGCACCCTACCCACTGAGCCACAGGCACCCCCTACTTACTATTATTTTAAAAATTACATTTTACAAGGTCCGAAGCAAGATGGAGGCCAAGTAACAGCTTCCTTGCAACTGGGCATGGTGAGACTGGGGAGAGGAGACTTCAGGCATCTCTGGCTGGCGGTATCTGCCCAGAAACATCCCTCTGGGGACACAGGGAGACAGTGTGAGACTTCTG
>CAUYON010135781.1:0-12485 GCA_963573935.1 Arctocebus calabarensis
TGGCAGCCCAGGCTGGATTCAAACCCTCCAGCTCAGGTGTACATGGCTGGCACCCCAGCCCGTTGAGCCACAGGCACCGAGCCTCCCGGCCATTTTTTGGTTGCAGCCGTCATTGTTGTTTGGCGGGCCCGGGCTGGATTCGAACCCGCCAGCTCAGGTGTATGTGGCTGGTGCCTTAGCCCGTTGAGCCATAGGCGCCAGGCCTATTTTGTATTTTTGTTCTCTTTTTCATAGTATCTTATTTTTATTTCATGAAAACGTCATCTCTTTCCACTGAGAATCTTGATTTCAGTTTCCGGGAAATTTAAAAATTCTCTCTGGTTTTCTATATTTCCTCTGAAGTCCTGGATGGATTGACTTATTTCTCTCTTTCAGCTATGAGGCTTCCTTTATAGCAACCTTGGGCTACTCATGCAAAACTGAGCAGGAGCTGCTGGTCACTGATTTGTCATTGCTAATGTCACTGCAGAATGCTTGGGCAGGGACCAAATAATTCTTCAGGACCTTGACTTTCTATATTGCTACATCTTCTCTCCTTAACTGTGCTTCTCCCTGGGAAAGAGCCTGGAGAGGAGAGGGGTGGCAGGGGTGGGGATTAGCCTGGTTGTCCCATTCTAAGGCTGAGCCGGGGGCAGGATTAGAGGGTTTCCTTGTCTACTGTGAAAGATTTTTCCTTCCAGGCCCCCGTTCTTCACTATCCGAGGCATCTTGGAGGACAGAAAACAACAGCTTGCACCTGGACGCAGTGGACGAGGAAGTCTCTTTGCTGCATAGATTTTCTCCCCATTTCCCCTTTTTCGGTTTCCACCTCATCTCCACCTTCAGAGGCCTCCAATTCCTGAGACTTTCCTGGGTTCTGTCCAAGATTGTCTTCACGCCTGACTTCTGCCCTGCAGGCTCTTATCTCTCTCTGCCTGCTAAGTCAGAACCACACATCCATCTTTTTTTATCTTCCAAGATTTTGAAGATCAAAAAATTTTTGAAATATTTTTGGCTGCTATTATCTCTTTTCCCAGTCTCCTGATCACTCATTGCCCTCCTCCCCACTCCCTATGTTTAACTATGGAAATTTCCAAACAGCCAGAATGTTGCAAGAATTAGAGGGGGAGCACTTGGAGACCTACCCCTAATTCCACCACTAGTGTGTTGCCACACTTGCCTGATCACACGTCTGTTCATCTGGCCATCTGTGCATCCAGTCGCTAATTCGTCTCATTCTGACTGCAGACATCAGCACACTTGCCCTTAAAGGCTTAATATTTTAAACAGTAGTTGGCTCTTTTTATGGTTTCAGTACCTTCTCTGCTATAAGGAAAGAAGTCAGAATTTCCATGGCATTTTCTTCTGTTCCTCCAGTTCCTGAGGTTTTCTTCATGGTCGGCTATTTTACCTGTTCAGCTATTTCATTGAGAGTTCTCCCAGCTATCTAGTAATTCTTGGTTGTCTGCTCATTTTTAAGACCAAAGACCTGAATGGACTAATTGAGGTATATAGCTTGGCCTACGCTGTGGTCTGAACGTGTCCCCCCAGATTTTTTTGTTGAAACTTACTTGCCAATATGATAGTATTAATAAGTGTGACCTTTGAGAGGTGATTAAGTCATGAGGCCAAGGCCTCATGGACGGGGTCACGACCTTTTTAAAATGACTTTAAAGAAAGAGTTTCCATCTCTGCATGTGAGGAACAGTGTTCATCCCTTTTGCCTTTCTGCCTTCCCCCGCAGGGGATATAGCAACACAGCCCTATCTTAGAAGCAAAGACAGCAACCCTCACCAGACAGGGAGCCTGTCAGCTCCTTGATCTTGAACTTCCCAGCCTCCAGAACTATGAGAAGGAATTTCTATTATTTATAAGTTACCTAGTCCCAGGTGTTTTGTTATAGCAGCAGAAATGATCTAGGTCCAGGATAACCTCCTCTGCTTTTAAGCTCATAGGTCTGTTTCCCCATGAGGAATGACTCTTGGATCTAATTGCATGAGGGGCATCGTGCGAGTTGAGAACAGCGGGCTCCTTGTAGGTGTGTGTGTGGGTGGCGGGGAGCTGGCTGTCAGCCTGGGCATTCCTCCAAATTGTGGAATGGATGTGTTTGGTGCACGGCTCTGGACTCAGTTTAGCTAAGCTCCCCCATGTTGTTCAGGACTAGTGTGGACTATGCTATTTGGAAGGAAGAAGTGAAGTACAAAAACGTTCCTTTATTATACTTGGAAGGAGGAGGCTGGCCCACCACCTGGCTGGGGTGGGCCATGGCCAGGCCTGCTGCTGCTCCAGCAACACCCAGATCTTCCCTCAGCTCCCCTGTCCCTTGGGCCAGGTATGTAATTCACTATGAGATGAGTTGTCCCCTTATCTCACAGGGCACAAGCTTCATCGATGTGGGCCACAGGATCACATGCTGTGGGTCAGCCCACCGCAGGTCTGACTGTGCACAGCCCTCACCTGCCTCTCCCCGACCCAAGGCTTCCAAGACAGCTGTTTGTCACAGCCTGGCATCATGGTGGACATCACACCTGATGGAGCCCATGCCAGCCCCATGCACCCACCCGAGCAATCCACCCACTTGGGAAGTTTGAAAACTTTTCAAAAAGATGGCTACTTCCATGTATTTTCTGGTTTTCCAGCTGTTCTTCTTTAGACATAATACAAATGGTCTTATTCCTGTTGTGTTCATAATTAAATACATTAAATGGTCCTAATACTACTTAATGACTGAAAACATTTGCCTGCCAGGGGAAACTGGAGATCTGTTTACTTAGTTATAACCCTCCATCATACTTTAAAAATAAAAGTCTCAGGCTCAAGCTCATCCAGGTCAAGAGACACAGCCTGGGTCAGAGACGTTCACTCCCTATGCCCTTGGGGGCAGCTCAGCTCCTGAAGTCACAAGCACCAAAACAAAGGGTTTTCCTGAGAGTCTATGGAGGGTTTAGACTGGCTCCCTACATCCTTTCCTTTACAGGTTACCGGGACATCACCTCACTGCACAGCCTTGGTGATGGCTAAAGACAATTTTTATTCCAACTGAGTGTTTACTCTGGGCCATTCACGGGGTTAAACACTATTTAAATATTCAAATTTTATCATGCTGTATTGAAAGCATATGAAAACAATTGAAAAGAAATCCAGCAAACACCCATGTGAGACACAGACATTACTAGTGCAGCAACGCTCCCCACCCCCTTGCCAGTCTCCTCCGCCCACTCTCCTGCCAGGACTGCACGCATCTGGGTGTTCCTTTAGCTCCCTGCTGCTGTGCCTTTGTAACTACACATATATGTGCTCTGAGCCACTTGCCTGCATTATTTTATAGGTTTTCTACTTTACAGAAATGGTTAGTATGCCTAGCTTAAAGATGCCTTGGGAACCTCCAGGTTACAAAAACACAGTCTTCTAGGTGGTTTTTTCTATTTCAGAATTCATTATTTACACCCTGTTATAATAGGTTTCTTTTTTTCCCCATTCTGTGTTTGAGACTTATAGTAAATCTCTTTTGACCTGTAGTAAATCTCACTGTTTTGATGTTATCTTCTCTGGCTGTGTATGGCTTCTTCTAATTATTGTTCATCAAATCTATTTCTCAGCGTTGTGTCAAAATCAGATGGTTATTTTTTCCATCTGTTGCCACAATCTGTTCAAATCATCACATTCAGTGAACTCGCAGGAAATTGTATCAGCCAAAAAGAAAAACGAATTTGCTTCAGCCAGACTTAATCTGGACAGGGTTTCAGTATGGAATTCTTCTTATAGAATGTCGAGTTCAGAAAAATCGCTGTTTTCTCCGGGGCTGGTGGTGGCTAACACAGAAAGAATGGTGAGATGCAAGCAGGAATTTCAATACTGTTGCCCCATAATACAACAATATTTCATAATGAATGTCTCCACCTTCAGCCCTACTACAGAGATTCTTAGCTCAGAGAGAAAATTGAAATCCTTTTCAAAAGCTATGAATGAATCGGAAGGAAAAGTCCTGTTCTCGAAAGCATTTTATGTGAGCAGAGTGGGCTTGTTCCATGCTGAGCTGCTCTTGTTACACAGAAAGCTACGGTTCCTTCTTCATTAGGTAAAGTGGTTTGCAAAGCCCTGGTGTCTTCATCATGTGCTAATGGCATTGGGGATGAGGGGCCATTGGCAGCACAAGGTCAGGAGAGTGAATTGAAGCCAGGGAAAAGGTGGCCATGGCAAAGCCTACTGTATTTTTTATTACAGACGCGATAGCATCTCTACTCACTGGAGCAGATACTGAATGCAGCCAAAGATTACTCTGGAATAATCCCAGTTGAAAGAGAGAAGACAGAAGCCTTCTGTCTAAGTGTCTTTTCCAGAAGGGACAAAGCATGGATCTCCATTGTGGAATTGCTCACTGGGCTCACCCCGGACACCCCCATTTGTTTGCCCCCCACTTGGGTCCTGGAGGCTGAGAGGATCCCAGGGTACTATCATATGTGGTGTGGTCCCCTTTGTCAATGACAGTCTGAAGTAATTTATTGCTTTTGCTTTCGCAGCAGAAAATAGATTCATTGGTGGTTTGTAAAAAGCACACTTTTTATGACTAAGTTATTCAGGCGTTTTACACTTTATTTTCATTGTGCAGTTATCAACTCTGGTTTTCATTTAATTGTGTGATCGGCAGCCAGCCACGTTAGAGCACGTCCCTCTGGCATATTCAGAGGCACCTGCTGCCCATAAAGGGGCCGGATGAGTGACAGCCCATGATGCAAGGAAGGGCCATGGCTGCCCTGCAGACAGTTTAGCTGCGTTGTGTGCAGCTTGTTTTTTTTATGCTTATCATGATGCAAAATACCTGGGTCTGGAAGAACATTTCCCCTGTATCTCCTCCTTTCCTTGGCACAGAGTGGGGCCAAGAAACACGGCCAGAAGCCATCCGGGGGACCTTCTGCCCCCTGAGGCAGCTCAGGGCTCATGGGCCATGAAGTCTCCAGGGCAGAACCAGCTTTGGAGCAGCAAATTTTATGGGCCACCTTCCCACCGTGGTGCCTGCCATTCCAGGAAGAGAAACCTAAATACTTTAGGTATTTAATGGTGTTAGTACTGCTAAGAGTGGCCTGGCTTGAATCTCGCTACTTCTTTTGTCAGTGGTGGCCAGATCTCAGAAGGAGAATGCCAAGGAGCAGGGAGGTGGGAATGGGGTGTCTCAGGAACAGCAGGGGAACGGAGGGCTGGCAACAGGGCAGTGAGTGCCCAAGCCTCCCATCTCTGGTATACATTTCATGCGTCTCTTTCCACCCACCAGCCCAGGAGGAGCAATGGGATAGTGAGCCTCTGGGGTAGGCTCGCACCCAACTCCAGATCTTCCTCTTCTCCTTCACCAGCCTGGGCTGCTCGTGGCTTGTCTGAGTCAAAAGCACAAAGAGGCTATGACATTGCAGGGATGAAACAGAGGGGTGAGCATGAGAGGGAGGGCGTGGTAGGGGCACAAGGAGTACCAGGGGACAAGCTCAGAGCCAGATGTACTACGGGCTTGGAGCCCATCTAGAACCATCCTCCCTTTGAAACCTTGAGGATTGGAAGCCCAAGTGTTTTGGCCAAGTCTTGGGTAAAAATCTATGCCTCCCGGAGGTTTCTGCTAAAAGGCACTTGTGTTATCTGGGTATATTTTCAAAATTTTTCAATCCTTTCAAACAAGAGGTATGTGTATCCCAACATCTAAAACAAGCAAAAGTAGACCGTGCCCACTAACTGCCGGTTGGGGGCCTGGAGGCTGTCCCCTTGTCCTGGGCAGGGACACCTGCCCACATACCTCCCAGGGCTGCTCTCTGTGGCTGTGGTATGCCTGTCACCTCTGTAGGGCCGCAGATGCATTGCCATGGTAACAGGCCATCCCCAGGGTGCTGAAGGTTTGTTTGCTGACGTCCATCAGGGCCTCCAGCCTCCACGCCACCGGGGAAAGGAAGCAGCACAGAGCAAACTGCTTGGAGGACAGAGGGATGGATGCTTCTTCTGCACCTGAGATGCCAGCCCCTGGGGAGAAATGTTTTTTTGTCCTAAACACAAATTGCTGCCTGTTTCTGACAGAGTGTGACTGATGTTTGCATATCTACTGTGACACAACGCTATCCTTCTGGAAAGTGATCGTGACACTCAGCTTAGGAAGGGTGGTAACTCCAGTGAGGGTGAGGCCCTGGCACATCTGTCCCTAGGGCGTAGCACAGCTGCTCCACTGGTGACTTATTGGTGGCATCTGTATTAGTCAAGATTCTCCAGAGAAACAAAGCCAATAGGATGTGTGATTGGAAATTCTCTGTAAGGCCAAAAGAAATCCAAATCTTGTAAAACTGATAGACTTGGTGAATACAATTTTTGTCTCCAAAGACTGAAAATACAATAAGCACTGAGCTACTGGGGATCTTATTGTAGCTATTGGTCCCCCAGGCCCTGGGCCAGGTCTGTGGAGTAGCTACTGAATAGAAATTCATTGGATCCCCTTCCCTTCCCTTCCCCTTTGTAGTTTTTGGCTGGGGCTGGGTTTGAACCCGCTACCTCCGGTATATGGGGCCAGCACCCTACTCCTTTGAGCCACAGATGCCGTTCATTGGATCATTTTTCTTTGTGTTAGTACTACCTCAAAAAGAAAATGGTAAAGGATAGGGATTTCAGTGGGGGTAATGGGGTAAGGAATGGAATCTTGGCTACGATTCACTTTATTAAGCACTTATTCATGTTCTTCCTTTCCATACTTCCAGAGATAATGGGGATTTGACCTTATTTAGAAATTCTAAACCCAGACCCTGCTTGAAATAGAAAGCCAATTTCAAATATCTGGAGCACTCCCATCCCCAATCACATTCATGAAAGACATCACCTGTTTCCTACTCAATGGCTTTTCTTAATTTCCTGTCCTGGCTTTGATTATAGAGAAGATAGGCTTCACACAGTACCTTGGTCTAAACTAGCTGTGATAATTTCCTTTCTTTTGCCATCAGTTGTTCTAGGGGGTGATATGGAGCTATTTTCTGAATAGACAGGAGGCAAGAGGAGCATCCTGATACCTTTTCCTCAATGCTTTCTTCCAGCTTGGGATGCTGATGGAATACCTGGAACTCTGGCAGCTATTTTGTAACTAGGAGGTGAGGAACATGTGAACAAATAGCCCTAGTGCTGAGAGTGAAAACTGAAGGGGAGAACTTACCTGGTGCAGCATTGAGCAATGGGACTAGCTCTGACTTTCCATGTTCAGACCACTTCACTGACATCACTAAGGGTCATATTGTTTAAGACCCTCTGAGATAGGTGTTCTCATATTTATAGCCAAAGCTACTTTTTAAAAAATAATTTTAACAAAACTTCAACCTGAATAGGTTGAATAGGTTATTTTATACAGGCATATTTATTCTTTTTCAAACAACCTAAATCCATGTGATTTTCATTCCTTTTCCTGCTGATCTTGTCTGTTAGCAGACAAGGATGGAGAGGCCAGCTGGAGAGTGTCACCTCCGTGCAGGTCTCAGACAGATGGATTGGAGGTTGAAAGCCGCCTGCTAGGCTCTGTGGGCTACGGAGGGCTGTGTGGCCAAGGGGAGTCTGGGCTTTGTCTGACAGCCAAGAGCAGAAGGGGAGACTTTTGAGTGGTCAACATCTTGGGACTCAGAAAGAAACCTCCTCCCCAAGGACACCTGAAACTCCCTGGGCCGGCTGAGACTATAGGTGGTGTGGTGGTTTTAACATGTGCAAATTCTTTGACAGTCTTTTGGCAGGATGTAGTCTAGACTGCCTCCCCTTGAACCTGTGTGGGCCTTTATGTGAGTTCTGAGGCCATATCCATTGCCTTTGGGACACTGTTCTGGGGACAAAGGCTAGATTCTGAGGATGTCACTAGAGAAACCATACAAAGGGATCAGAGAGAGAGAAAGAGAGACAGGCAGAGACAGAAAAAGAGAGATAGAGAGAGACATGGGGGACAGAGGGAGACGAGAGAGAGAGAGAGAGAGAGTCAGGTAGAGACAGAGAGAAAAAGAGAGAGAGAGACAGGGGAGAGGGAGATGAGAGAGAGTCAGGTAGAGACAGAGAAAAAGAGAGAGAGAGACGGGGAGAGGGAGATGAGAGAGAGTCAGGTAGAGACAGAGAGAAAAAGAGAGGGGGGAGGGAGACGAGAGAGAGAGAAAGAGAAACAGACACAAAGCAGTCAGCAGAAGGTGGCATGCTTACACAGCCTGCGGAATGGGAGACAGTTACACCTTTCTTCTTTGTAAGTTCCAGACTCAGATGTTCCTTTATGGCAACACAAAATGAATTGAGGGACATGAAGACATGGGAAGATGTCTGCGTTTGTAATTGATCCATACAGAACCATATTACTGCAAGCTTAGCAACTTGAAACAACCCACATTCATTATCTCACAGTTTCTGTGGGACAGGAGTCTGGGTACAGCTTAGCTGCGCCCTGCATTATCAGATGAGACTTAGCTGGGGTTACAGGCTCATCTGAGGCTCAACTGAAGGAGGAGCTGCTTCCTCGCTCACATGACTGTTGGCAGCATCCAGTTCCCCCTGTGCTATGGGACCGAGGGCCTTTGGTTTCCTGCTGGCTATTAGCCAAAGGCTTCCCTTAGCTCCTTGACACAGGGGCCTTCTCCAAGTGGCCACTTGCTTCCTCAAAGCCAGCTAGAGAGTGTGTCTCCCAGCAAGACTGATGCTGTAATCTTACATGACATAGTCATGTACAATCGCATCACCTCTGCCACATATTATTGGTTAGAATCAAATCCTAGGGTCTGTCCACATCCCAGGGGAAAGGATTATGCAAGAAAGCAGACATTAGGAGGGGAAGCTCACAGGACCACTCAAAAGCCTATCATAATGCCTCCCAAATATATATGTATTATAAACTATATACCAGCTAGTCTACCTTACACAATACATGTATTTTATAATAAATGTATATTTGGGGACATTATCTTTATAAATTTAAATATATATTTATATAATATAATATATAATATTATGTAAAATATATATTTATGTAATATAATAAAAATAATGTGCACCATACATATGTTACATATTTATATGATATATATCATATATTTAATAATAATTATATATATTATAATATTTAATAATAAAAATAATGTGCCCCATACATGTTACATATTTATATAATATATATTATATATTTAATAATAATAATTATATATATTATAATATTTAATATAATATATATATAGTGTGTGTGTGTGTGTGTGTGTGTGTGTGTGTGTGTGACAGAGTCTCAGGCTATTGCCCTGGATCGAGTGCTGTGGTGTCATGGCTCACAGCTACCTCCAACTCTTGGGCTCAAGAGATCTTCTTGCCTCAGCCTCCCAAGTAGCTGAGACTACAGGCACTAGCACAGCACCTGGCCAGTTTTTCTACTTTTAGTAGAGATCACCCTTGCTGAGTCTGATCTCAAACTTCTGAGCTCAAGCAATCTTCCTGTCTCACCCTCCCACAGTGTCAGGATTACAGGCGAGAGCCATTGCACCTGGCCAAAACCTGTATGTAAACTTTTAAAATAAAAGATTGATTCAATGATTCAAAAAATTTTTTAATTATTTTTATTTTTAACTGACACATAGTAATTGTACATATTTATGGGATAAATGTGATGTTTTGATACATGTATACATTGTGTAGTGATCAAATCAGGGTAATTGGCATATCCTAGCACCTTAAACCTTTATCATTTCATTGTGCTGGGAACACTCACAAGCCCTCTTGTAGCTATCCTGAGATGCAGAAAATCTTGTTGGTGACTAAGTAGAACTCCAGAACTAGTCTTCCTTTCTAATTGGAGCTGTGCACCTCTCCCCACAGCCCTGGTAGCCGCTTTTCTGCTCTTTCTGTGAGCTCAGTGTTTTTCCGGTCCTGTATATGCAGTGTTTATTTTTCTGTGCCTGGTTTATTTCACTTAGGATAATGTCCTCCAGCTGCAAAGGACAGGATTTCCTTCCTTTTCATGGCTGATCAGTATTCCCTCGTGTAGATATACCACATTTTCTTCATCAACATTTTCTCATCCACTGCTGGGCACTTAGATTGATTCTATATCGTGGTTGTTGTGAACAGTTAACCCAGAATTCTTCAGCAGAACATGTGAAAATATTTTTTCAGCTTTATCTCAGCTTTTAAAAGTTTTTGTGCATATTTAGTGATATATCTAATACGTAGAGCAGTTATATGCATACAATAAATAACACACACATATATGTATGTTGACAATTTTCCCCTGACAGTGGGGCAGTTCAGAAAATGAGATGCCTGTGGGGTGGTCATTCTGTCTCCCAGTGTCAGACTGAAGGGCCATGTGGACGGTGGTTGTGGTACAGGAAGGAGCGGAACATGATGGGCTGAGACTTCTCCAAGAGGGGATTTTCCTGACTCCCACGGAGTTTTTGTGAAAAAAATCTGTTGAGACCCAGAGAGACACGCCCTATCAGGCTGTTTTTGTCTTTGTTTTCTTTTTTTTTGCAGTTTCTGGCCGGGGCTGGGTTTGAACCTGCCACCTCCAGCATAGGGGGCCGGTGCCCTACTTTGTTGTTGTTGTTGTTTTAACATATAAGCAGAATATATAAAATTTAAAAAAGTTTATCATGCATTATTACCACTGCCTTTAGTCCTTTGCACATTGTCTCCTATGAAAGCAGCGTCTCCTGGACTGAATTCATATAGTCTAGCCCAAGGGCCCTGAACCTGAGAGCTGCCTGGCCTCCCTGAGACTCAGTTTTTCAGGCTGTAAAGTGGAAAGGACGATGCTGTCTCTCTTCATTGTCATTGCCATGATGCGACGATGCGTGAGGTGCGGGAGAAACTTCCAGCTGAGCGGCAGGGGTCCTGGTCCTCCTGTTTCCTGTCTTGGGCAGTGGGATGCAATCGCCCACCTCCATGGGCAAGGAGAAGAACTGAAGTGGCATGAGAATGACTTGACAGTGCTAGTAATGAAGGGTGTCGCATGTAATTGCCACTGCTGACCCGGGTTTTCTGATGGTGCTGGGCACTGTCCACCTTGTCATTGCCACCATCCGCTCTCTGGCCCAACAGGCCCTGGGAGTGTCAGTTAGTATGAAGTTACTATGGGAGCAGAGTTGCTTTGTTACCCCCCCACCCCGGCAGGTAGCTCTTTCCCTCACCACACTGCATGGGGTGTGGGATCCTCATGGTGTCGGAGGACTTTGGCTTCATTCACAGCAGTCCACAGAGATGGCACAAAGCCTCACTTAGATCTAGCCACATTCCTGGCACTTTTCTCGCTCCTGACATAAGTGATGTCATTTTTTTTTTTTTTTTGTAGAGACAGAGTCTCACTTTTTCACCCTTGGTGGAATGCTGTGGCATCACACAGCTCACAGCAACCTCCAACTCCTGGGCTTAGGCGATTCTCTTGCCTCAGCCTCCTGAGTAGCTGGGACTACAGGCGCCCGCCACAGCGTCTGGCTATTTTTCTGTTTTTGCAGTTCGGCCGAGGCCGGGTTTGAACCCGCCACCTTCGGTATATAGGGCCGGTGCCCTACTCGATGAGCCACAGGAGCTGCCCCCTAAGTGATGTCATCTTATCTTCATTCCCAGGAGTCTGGTGGGGGGAGGAGCTTCATGGTCAGCACGTGTCAGCACCGTCTCCAGTGAGGCACATCCCACGTGTGCCCCAGTCCCCGGCCTGGCTAGTTAGTGGGAGGCATTGCTGCTGGTCAGGGGGTTGAGGGTTTATCCGGCAAGACACCCTAAGGCCAGTCTCTAGACTTTCCAGTTGCCACGGTGATAGAAGAGTGGTGATACTACTGTGGTTGACAAGTCACAGAGTCTGATGCTATCATGGGACCACATGCTTTAGGGTGTAGTTTTCTGATTCGGGGAGCATCTGTGGCTGGGAACCTGGAAGGGTGGGCTGGAAGAGAAGGCCATTGTGGGAGTGGCCAGGATGCCCTGGGCCAATGCAGATAGCTTGGCCTCTGAGCTGAGCCAGCCAGACCCAGATCTTTCCTGCTGTGCGTAACAGGATGACAATGACACTGCTTGGCGGCACTTTGTGATGATTAGAGATGAGGTTTATGTTATTACGGGTGTAATAGGTCACCCAGGAGCAGCAGCTGCCTTGTTTTAATGAAAAATCCACACAGCTTATGATGCCAAAGAGGTGGAAAAACAGCCTCAGAGGGCAGAGCAGATCTTGGAAATGATTCAATCCAGAGCCTCTTAATAGCTACCTTTGGAGCTACTTATAAAAAATGCTATCTACTAGTTACCTGGGTCTCTTCCCCCCTATTCTGGATGCCATATATATATATATATATATATATATATATATATATATATATTTTTTTTTTTTTTTTTGTAGAGACAGAGTCTCACTTTGTCACCCTCGGTAGAGTGCCCTGGCATCACACAGCTCACAGTAACCTCCAACTCCTGGACTTAGGCGATTCTCTTGCCTCAGCCTCCCAAGTGGCTGGGACTACAGGCACCCGCCACAATGCCCAGCTATGGATGCCATATTTTTG
>CAUYON010135785.1:0-40905 GCA_963573935.1 Arctocebus calabarensis
TTATATAGTGATCAAGGAAATGCCATGAAGGATATCTGTAACAGTATGATCAAAATATTTCTGAATGTATATGAATCGTGCCCTGTGATTGCACCAATGTACATAATTATGATTCAATAAAATTATTAAAAAAAATACAAAACCCTCTGTGTTTGATTTTTCAAACACGTGTATGTACACAATATTTTTCTAATGTAAAGAGCGTGAGTAAAAAGGTCACTAAAGTGCCTGTCATCTCTAAATGACAATGACTTTTAAGGAGCAATATTTTCTGAGTGGTTTTCTTGTCCTTGTTGTCATAACTTCATTAATATGTTTGACCTCCCCAGGAAATCTTTACAAAGATTTAAAGATTACAATCCCTTTGGTATTTTATAATGCAGGTTTCAACTCCTGGATAGAAGAGAACATGGGAAAAGTGAAAATGTAAACTTTGTAAATACTTGGCTGACTTCTACTTTGCCTCTAACAATCTTTTTCAAGAAATCTCTTCAGTTTCCTAAAGGAAGGATGAGTAATCAAGAGTCAACTAAAGAAAAATTAAATTAAACTAAAAAGTGTGTTGCTAGTAGGCAGCAGCCTGGCAATGAAAGCGTTAACAGGGCTGGGTAAGGTGATCCCTTGAAATGAGGAAGACAAGTTGTTGAAGTTTTCAAAGCCCTAGCAGCAGCAGCTCCTGGAGGAAAGGGAGCCGGTTGGAGGGAGCAGCCCAGCCCTGCTGAGTGGAGTAGGGGCTGAGCCAACTCAACAGAGGTTTCCAGCACAAGGTTAGTGGCCCCCGCGCACCTTCCCGCCTGCCTTGCTGCTGTCCTTGGAGAGGAGGCTTAGGGAGACAGGCACCATCTCCCACCCTCCCGCCTTACGTCTCCTCTGCCTACTGGTTACTAGTCCGGCCACTCACCCTCCTGCCAAACCTCTTGGGTGGTGCTGGCGTTCGCTTGAGCCTTGGCACCTGTGACCACAGCTGACTTCTTCCCAGGAGACTTTTCTAAACTGGAGACTTACGCTCATGCATAAGGAGACTTGTGCTCTGGAACAAAGGGTGTACTTAGACACCCCTCCACACACACACACACACACACACACACACACGCCCCTACTTCTACGCTGCCCTATCTTAGTTTGTACAGGTTGTACAGAATTCCTATCTGCTTCGCTTGAAACTGAAAACAATTGTCGAAGTAACTAAACAGGCTGCACGACTTGATCTTGTGGGAGGGATACTGCCTCCCAGGCTAAGGTAATCAGAGTGAGGAGGCAAACGCAAAGAAAAAGAGAGGGAGAGAGGAGAGAAGAAAAGAACGAAAGGAGAAAAGGAGCCTCTGAGTACTTGTCCTGTAGCTAAGGTAAAACCATTTTTGAAAATGGGTTTCTAGTAGAAATTGTCCTTATGCATTGCTAAAACAAAATGGTGAAGGAAGATACCTTGTAGGAAATAATTCTACATCTGCATAGGATTCAGATCAACTTACCTACCTAAACTGATCCGTGTGTGATGCAGGTAATAGGTGAGTTTAAATCTGGGGGTTGGGGGGGAGCAGCCTCACTGCATTCTGAGCGGTAAGAGTTGAGGCTGTCCGAGCACTTTGCCCAGGCAGGGTGAGGGGCCCTTCCACCCTGGCTGGGAGACGGATTGTGGCCACCTCCACAGGCTGGTCTTGCCTCCCTGCTGTGGCTTCCGCCCAGGCAGTGAGCCGGCAGCCGGTGGAATGCTCCCTCTGATCCCTGCACAGGCACAGTTGAGTCTTATACCTGCTAGCACTGAATCAGAATGAGTCATTTGAAACTTGGGTGCCGGAACCAAGTACTTGCAAACTGCCTGATGAGACACCGCCACAATGTAGGTGGGATACACCTCGCAGAGCAGTCACATTTTTCCCCCTTCCTTTCTCCTTCAAGCAAGCAGAATTCTGAAGCTCTCAAGACATCGGCTGTACTCCCTTGGCTCAGCTGACCCTACGATGTGGACCCTGCCCCTCCAGGTCGGGACTGGAGTTTTGAAGTAAAATGGATGATTTGACATTACTTGATTTTCTGGAGTGCCCTGTGTGCTTGGAAAAGCTCGATGTCACAGCCAAAGTCCTCCCCTGCCAGCATACCTTCTGCAAACCATGTCTGCAGAAGGTTTTCAAGGCCCACAAGGAGCTGAGGTGCCCGGAATGCAGGACCCTGGTGTTCTGCAGCATAGAGTCGCTGCCGGCCAACTTGCTGCTCGTGCGACTCCTGGACGGCGTGCGCGGGGGCAAGAGCCCCGGGAGAGCGGGTTCCTTCCGCAGGCCTGGCGTGCTGACCTTGCCGGACGGCAGGAAAGGCAGGGCCAACCCCAGAGGTCTGCAGGCCAGCTCTTTTCGGCTGGTGCCCAACATCCAAATCCACATGGACCGGGTAAGAAAGATCTTACTTGTTAATATCATGTCGCGTGTACTGGGAGATGGGATTATTTTCTTTTGGTTTCGGAGTGCCGCCGGTGATTCCCCAGTGATCAGTTTCTGTAGGCAGCGTCATTTTATTGAAACAAGGGAAATCCTAAGCCTATCTAATTCATCTAAGAATTCGCCTTTGAACTATTCAAACTTCTCAGGCTCTCCCTCTTGTCCAGAAGGTAAGAGCATGAGGAAAACCTTTTAGATTATATTTTTGGTCTTTCACTTCTACTGTTCTGAGGACAAGCCAGTGTGTGGGAAATGCGTGAAGGGTGGGGAAAAGAGAAAACAAATCCAAATGCTTGCTGCTTGTGAGATCTCTGAGAAGTTTCCAAATGTCAGGTTTCGCATGAATTTTACCCAAATCCATCTTCCCATCGGTAGTCACAAAGCACTTTTATGACAATGCCCATTCATAATCTATTCAAAGCTATCAAGTTAACTTGACGCCCAAGATAGCGCCAGAGAGAAGCGTCCATGTGGGCGGACTGATTGATAGCAAAGGCTGGGCTGGGAAGCACAGCAGATAAGTATAGGGCTCCGGAGCTAGGTCTCACTTTGCAAAATGAATAAAACACACAGAAAACGCACAGAACAGGCTGCAAACAGCAAACCAAACAGACCCCGGTGAACTGCACAGATCACCCAGTAACGCTTTTCCTGTCTGGAGAACTGGAATCCCCCAGTCCAGCCCTGCAGGTCCACCGGGGGACTTTACCTGCCGTGGCAGGGAGCCCCGTGGCAGGATGCTGTGTGAGGGTACGTCCAGAGAGTGGCACATGGTCCTTGTGAGTCCAGCATAATTATTTGCACTGTCACCCCTGCAGTCAGTGTGCCAAAGTGGACACAGAAAGCTGTGGCTTGGGTCACTGGCATACTTAGCAAAGCCAAGCTGCATTCTGTGACGTCTTACCTAAAGCAAGTTTTAACACAGGCGGCAGGACCCACAGCTCTGTGCTCTGAAGAGCGTGTGGGAGGGTCTTGCATAGACTCCTGCCCCACTCAGGAGAAGAGACTTCTGATACGCATTTGGAACAACTTTTGAAATTTTCCTTTCAAGAGCTCACCCCCTTCCTGAGTTCACTGCACCTTCAAGCTACCCATGTGGTAGGGATATGGTAAACATTCGAAAATGAAAGTGGGAAGAAGCAGGACGCTGGTATTTTGTCCCTGCAGACTCTTCATTGCTACCATGCTTGTGCGTGTGAACACATTCCAGAAAAGGGCTTGGGCCTCCCCTCTAAGTCCTTCCATTAGCCGTGCTCTAGTCATCAATCAGAATCCACAGGCCTGGAAACGCTGCCTGGGTGGGGGTGGAGAAGGAAATTTTTCTCAAACATGCCTTGTTTACAGAGAAGAGGGCTCTATCTCTGGGTCAGCACATCCACCTTGAATTCCTAAGATGCCCTCCACCCCCCTACCCCCGCCTCTCCTTTCCCCCACTTGCCTTTTAGCAGAGCATCATCACTCACTAAGGAAATGTCGGGGGCCTAGGGGAGGCAAGTCCCTTATCAGAGTCAAACATTTTTTTGTTCAGGTCTTCATCTTCTTCGATGTGGCTGCGTTGCTAAGAAAAGGTAGCAAAAAAAGGACCCACAGCTGCCAAGTTTTTGAACTACAGAGGATTCCCAGGGTCCTTCTATCACAGGGAATTGGGATGGGAGTTAGTTATAGATCAGAGACAGTCATCGGATGCCGGGTGGCCCTGGAACTCTTTCACAGAGTCACGTAACATCCGAGTGTGGTGCCAGTGAGGTGCCTGTACCCATCCTCCAAGCTACTCTGGACCAAGTCCTACGAGGAGGCTGAAACCCAGAAGTCTTTAAAGGCTCCTGATTTCGGGGAAGGCCTGGGGCAGGAGGATGCTCTGTGAGAGAGCAGACCTGGCAGCCACTACCTTGCCCTGTTCCCCTCATTTCCTGAGTGATTCCTTTTGCAGTGGTTCCTCTCAGACCGATTCCTGGATACAAATATAGCTGACATCTACAACCTGTCTCTACTCCCCAAAATATAGGTGTCTTTTCAGTGTGGAAAGGACTAAGCATCCTTTGGTTAAGAGAATGGGGACTGTCTGGACACCAAACTCTGTTCTGAGAGTCAGAGGAGAGAACTTGCATCCTCGCTCAAATTCTCCTGACTTACTCTCCCTCTCTGCTTCAGTTTAGACAAGCAAATGAAATACTTGAAATAATACTTACTACCCACCCTCTTCCAGGATAGTGTGAAAATAATCATTGCAACATACTAGAATCACTGTCGAAAAGATCTGCTATGTAAATCCAAAGTATCATCATTATCGTTAATTTAAACTTGCTGTATGACTTTGAGTAAGCCACTTAAGTTTGCTGGGTCTCAATTTAAACTTCTATAAAATGGGAAGATGTATTGTAAAAACGGAGAGCCATTGTGAGGCTTAACTAATTAGTGTTTGTAAAGCACTTTGAGAGCCTTAGATGAAAGGCATTTGGAAGATCATTATTACAGCGAACATTATTATTGACTGTTTATTGTGCCCTGCCACTCATGAGACATGCTGCAAAATGCAGATGGAGTTACAACCCTCGCAGGAGAGTGGAATAGGTATTATTATTGAACTTGATTCTATGCTGAGTTCAGGCCAGGATAATACTAAGTATAAAGTACTTTCCTAAGAGGGCATAAATCACCTGTTGTCACAGGGTACCATTTTGTAAAATACCTCTTTCAGAGGACTCCCTGATAACCTGGCCCTCGGAAAGAGTTCATTTAACTTCCTCTCTATGAGCTTTTCCAAAGTCTACTCTGCTCACCTAGGTTTATCTAAAAAACGAGCTCATCAAGATCTTTTGTTAGCTTAAAGAAGCCTGATGCATCTTGTGCCAGCCAGTATGCTAGGGTGGAACCAATTGTCACACCTCATGGTGCCACCCCAATAGACAGAAAAAATAGCCCATTGTACCAACATGTCTGAAACCCTCCCAAGCCGATTGTGCAAAAAGAAAACTTGAGAAACGACTGTAGGTTTCCACAGTATGCAATTATTTCAAACCAACAGGCAAGATCACCAGAATCCTGGCAGGCCCCTAGTCATGCAAAGCCCACTAGTTCTCATTCCTTCCTATAATATAGTGAAACCAAAGCAATTTTGCAAGCCTTCTAAAGGGTACTGAGTATCTGCCTAACTCTTCATTCTGTTACACATCAATGCTATCTCTGAATTAGGACAGAGTAAAGCAGAGAAGTTAGACATTTGCTGCCTTAGGTTAGAGAAATATCAAAATCCAAATCCTAATTCTGTCCCTCAACAGTTGTGTACTTTGGGTACGCAAAGTTCCTAATCTATAAATTGGAGATGATAGCAGCACCTTCTTCAGAAGGTCACTGTGAGAAACACTCGGGATGATTCATGTCCCTTAACTCCCAGCACAGTGACTGGACGGTGTTAAGTGCTCAATAAGTGTTAGCTGTGCTTATTATTGAAGTGACTTCACACTTTCTACTCTAAATGGCATGCCCCCCTTTCACTCCCTTGTTAATCATCTGCCACCCAGGTCCTTGGTACCTTCGCCTCTGGCTGTTTTACTCGCCTTCAAATGATCCGTGGCTATGATTCAGACATGCGATTCTTCCCAGCATGTGCTGGCTCTGCGACTCACTCCCAGGACCCTTAAAGAGCTATGAGTTGACTCTGACAACTCCTTAATCAATTTCACTTCTCCAAATAGCAAGTTCAAAGGAAATGCATACATAGGTTAAGAACCTTGTCCACTTCCCAGCATCTTCGATTCTGCATTAACTTTTCTATTTTTCCTTTTCTCCTACTTTGCACTCTACTCCCCAAGATGAATGTCACCACACTGGGTCTTGCAAGGCTGGACTTTGTCCCTGCATTGTTGAGTATCATGCAGATTACACATATTTCGGTCCTATTTGCCCCTTATCAGCGGGAACACACCTGCCACCTCCAACACAGCGCAGGCGGCTTTGTCCTAGAAACTTTTCAGCTGGTTTGCAAGCACTGAGGGAGAAAAATGAGGTCAGAAAGTACATCGGGGAATTGAGGTTGGGTAGAATCCAGAAGAAAGTCAGCCCATTTCCTGGGTCTCAGATGTGTGCTGAGACAGAGCTTGATACAGACAGTGGTTTTGTTAAATTTGTAAAGGGGATTAAAATCATCTCAGGCACCTGAAAACAGCAGGAAGCTGCTACCTGGGGCAGCAGGACCATATGTGGCAGATGGAGGAAGGCAGAAAGGTAGGGGCTGAGGTTGATGAGTCAGGAGTCCCACATGGTTCTCCAGCTTGACACACGTTTGCAAACATTTTTTAAAACCACATGGCCCCAAATTGTCACAACCCCTTGCCTCTCTTGATGTGCCTTCTTCCTAGTTACCATCCCCTGCCTTTTATTGCTTACTGCTGCATGGTCAAATGGAGTTGGGTTTGAGCTGTGAAGCCTTAGGTGAGTCACTTAACCTCTCTGATCCTCAGTTTCCAAATGCATAGAATGGAGATAATAATGGTGTACATGTATCATAAGGCTATTGTGAGATTAAAACTAAATAATGTATGTAAAGAGCTTGGTATATAATGGCTGCTAATAAATGTTAGCAACAGTAAATAACAAAAGAATATAACAATCAAGGGGAAAGTTGGCTGGCACTGGAGTTCTTTGCGCACACACACAGAGATGCAGAGGTCCCCATTATAAAATTAAGCAGGGCGGCGCCTGTGGCTCAGTGAGTAGGGCACTGGCCCCAGATACCGAGGGTGGCAGGTTCAAACCCAGCCCTAGCCAAACTGCAACAACAACAACAAAAATAGCCAGGCATTGTGGCGGGCGTCTGTAGTCCCTGCTACTCGGGAGGCTGAGGCAAGAGAATCACCTAAGCCCAAGAGCTGGAGGTTGCTGTGAGCTGTGACGCCACAGTCCTCTTCTGCGGGCAACAAAATGAGACTCTTGTCTCTAAAAAAAAAAAAAAAAAAAAAAATTAAGAAAAAGGGGTTGCAAAAGGAATGAGAGTTCTTGAAAAAGACAAAGCTAGTGATAGAAACCAGATTAGTAGTTGCCAGGGGCTAGATCTGTGATTTTCAACCTATATGCTGGGGCATGCAGTGAGAGGATTTTAGGTGTGCTGTGAAATGTTTAAAGATCATTAATTAAATTATTTTGAAAAGAAATTCAAAAAAAGAAAACAAAACAAAACAAAAGAAGTTCAAAGCATAAAGTATAGTCTCTCTTTTTTTTTTTTTTTACTACTTTTTTGAGTATTTTTATTTATTTTTTCAGATTAATATGAGGGTACAATTTTTAGTTTACATTGTTCTCACTTCCAGGGTAAAGTTCCATTTGTAGAAGAGCCCCTCCCCCAGGGGACGTGTTATACACCCTCACAATGTGCACATTAGGTGAAATCCCGCCTCCTGCCCTCCCTCCTCCTGCCAATCATCCTCCCCACTCCTGCTTCCCACTTCCCTCTTCCCCCGAACTAGACTGTGTTAATGTTTTATTGTTCTTCTGAGCATGTAATTGCTCATATATTGATTTCATTAGTATGGAGTACATCAAATATTTTTTCATTCTTATACTTTACTAAGAAGAATGTATTTCAATGTTTATTGTGGCTCAGCTCATAATTGCCAAGTCATGGAAGCAACCTAAGTGCCCATCAACCCATGAATGGATCAACAAACTGTGGTATATGTATACCATGGAACATTATTCAGCCATTAAAAAAAAGATGGAGACTTTACATCTTTTACATCTACCTGGATGGAGTTTACTCTTGTTTTTTTTATCAACATAATTTAAGTGTGCTGCTGAATTGTAACTATAAGTTCAAATTTGCCATGAGATAAAAGGTTGAAAAGCACTGGGCTAGAGGTTGGGGGAGGATGTGGCAATATAGGGGCAGCATGAGGGTTTTCATGGAGTGGTGGAATTGTTCTGTATCCTGATCACGGTATAAACTGTATGAATCTATATGTGCATTATAATTCACAGAAACACACATCATGAGAAAAAAAGTCCATTTCATCTATAGTAATTTTTTAAAATAATATGTTAAAAAAGGAAAGTGAGCTCTTATACATTTCTTTTAGTCTCTTCCTGATTTTCACCAGGTTCATTCTGCCATCTCTGTGTATATTGGGTCAGTGTTATTTCTGAGAAAGACTTTGCTGTCATTTAAATGATTACGGTAATTACTGCAGGAGAGCTTGTCCCTATTTCAACCTGCCATTCTATTATCCATGTCAGTTTTCTTATCAGTTAACTATGTCTGGACAAACAATGGACAAACATGACAGCTCATTCCCCACACATGGCCTAGGCTCTGAGGCAGATGGGTGGGGCATGGGGTTTTTCTTACTCAACCTCAATTATCCACCATGTGCACTGGGGACATGTTACCTAAGGAATTAGCTAATACATATTTTTGTGTTGCTTTCATTTCTTCTTAGAAAAGAGTGTCAGTGGCCCTCCCCCCATCCCTTTAAAGAGATTTTGGAGAGAATGCAAGTTTATGTTCAGCCCTTGCCTCTTGAACAGCTTCCTTACCTGACCCATTTCAGGCATCGCTACATCTCTCTGGGCTTAGCTGGGGCCAATTCACAGACAGGTTGAGCATTCCTAATCCGTAAATCTGAAATCCGAAAGGCTCCATAATCTGAAACTTTTTGTGCACTGACGAAGGTTCAAAGGAAATTCTCATTGGAGCATTTTAAATTTCAGAGTTTGGATTTTCAAAGTTGAGATGCTTAAATTGATATGTTTTCTGCAAATATGCCAGAATCCAAAAAAATCGGAAATCAGAAACTCTTCTGGTCCCCTGCATTTCAGATAATAGATTCTCATCCTGGACAACTTTACTCAGTTTCATCACCCTGTCTATTTTATTTTACTTACTTTTTTTAGAGACAGGATCTTTCCACATTACCCAGACTGGAGTGCAGTGGCTATTCACAAGCAGCAGCATCATGCACTGTAGTCTTGAACTGCAGGGTTCAAGTGATCCTCCTACCTCAGCCTTTCGAGTGGCCGGACTGAGGCATGCACCACCATATTTGACTCTCCCTTTCTTTCCCATTCGTTTTATTCATGCTTATACCTTAGACTACCCTTTTACATGGTATGTTCTATAAGTTCTTAATGAAGGTTGTGCAAAGTACCAGGGTTGAACAAACCTGAGATTAAAACAAAGCTATATAGGCCAGTCTGGGGAGCTCACACCTATAATCCTAGCACTCTGGGAGGCCAAGGTGGGAGGATTACTTGAGCTTAGGAATTTGAGACCAGCTTGAGTAAGAGTGAGACCCATCTCTACTAAAAATAGAAAAATCAGCTGGGCATTATGGCAAGCACCTGTAGTCCCAGCTACTCGGGAGGCTAAGGCAGGAAGATCACTTAAACCCTGGAGTTTGAGGCAGCTGTGAGCTAGCCTGACACTATGACAACCTAGCCTATCTGGAAAAAAAAAAAAATGTTAAGCATTTGTTCTTTGCTACAGGACTTTTTAGAACTTCGGGCATGAAAATGAATTGGGAATCTCTAAGTGGGAAATTATAATAAGAAAGGTTTTCCAAATTTCTATGACATTGGTAATCCCCTTCTCCCTTTTATTAGCTTGTTAGTAATATTAATTATCTACAAAACAAAATTTGGGAAATACTGTCTCAGACTTCATATGCTCAGTCATAATGCAAAAGATATTCTTAGAAAACTGTTTGAAATTCACTATCGCCACCCTCTGCAGTATTTATTTAGTTCCTACCAGTTTCTAGTATAGACACTATGGTGACTTACACAGTAAAGATTCTCACCTTCCCAATGCAAAAAGCAACCCAGATGAGGGGGTAAACCAATCAACATGTATTCAAACACACATGTAGGGATTGACACGTGTATTTACATATTAAAATCAGGGGCATTGATACTGATTTTAAGATATTATTCTTTATAATATGTATCATCTATTTACAGATAGCTCTTAAGGGAAAAAAGAGTGTGTTAGATGCTCAGTGTAAGATACATCCAATTTTAGAAATGTTAAGATGTGAAAAAATAGTGTCTTACTAAAGAGTACATATTGTCTTATTCCATTTATATAAAATTCTAGAGAAGACAAAACTGTATTTTTGTACAATGGAAATGCTTTATCTGATAGTGCAGAGGTTTATTAAAATCCCATCGAAGTGGACACTTGGAGTGGGTACATTTTTGAAAGTAAATTATAACCTAATAACGTTGATTAAGACAAAGAAGACTTAGACTCAAGAAATGATGGCTCATGAGAATGTCAGGTGGTAAGGTGGTTCATTTTGAGGGAAATGAAGCTTGATCAATACAAATAAACTTCCTAGAAAATTAGGAATTTTAAGGTTCAGGAAGGATGTAGTCAAGGGATGAAAAGGTGAGGTCTGTTCTGGGCATGTGGGGTCTGGGAAAGACAGGACAGAAGAGGGATCTTGTGAATTAGAATGGAAGGTGGAAGAGAGGGACAAGAGACAGCTGGAGAAGAGACAGAGTGACTAGATCCTTGCCTTCCATATCAGGTCAGTGGACACCACTAGGGAGGCACATGCCAAATGTTGTCTGTAATAAAGTCTCTCCAGTGGCCATCGTGCCAAACTGGTTGCATGGCCTCATGTGGCCTACTGGCTACATCTACAGCAACTTGATGGATTCAGAGCAGCCAAGCAAGATATCTCTGCTCCAGGCGGGGAGAGGAGCTTACCAAGTAACTGAGGAGCAGTCTCCATGTCCCTGGAGAGCCACCCCTTTCCACTGAAATGGTCAGGTTACCCAATAGCCCTCGCATATCTGAGCGCCAGCCAGAGCACCCAAGCTAGAACACGGGTGAGCAAAGACTAGTCCATTCACCATGAGCAGCTCCCTGCAACCCTCTGTGTCAGCCCCCAGGGTACACTGTTACAGATCCAAGCTCAGAAGCCAGGGCACTCAGCAAGCTGTCCCTAAACTCCTGCTGTGTGCCAGGCTCGGTCCTGAAAGCTCACACCAGGTACACTCTGGGGCTCAGACCCCAGGACTCTGAGGATAGCTGAATCTCTCCCAAATCTCTGTCATTTCTCCAGTCTTTATCCCAGGCACAAAGAAAACAGGAAATTCATAGCTCAGTACTGTGCCTGGAGCTCCCAGCCCACACCCTGGCCCCTATTAGGAAGCCTGAAATGTTTTTTTGGCTGGAAGAGTAAGTAAATAAACACACTCACGTCTTTGTGGAATCACAAGATAACGCCTCATGATGTGGACGTGAACTCTTGTGAATCGAGCTATTACAGAGCTATGTGGAGAATAAGAAGCTCACAACATTAGGTAGAAAGTCAAGTGGTGCCTGAAATATATTTGATGTAAGTCACCTTATTAATACCTTTTTGGGTGACAAATATCACTCAGGAAAACATAGTGGGCCAGGTTCAAAATCACTTAGTGCGTGAACTACTGCCCCTAAGAAGATAGCAAATGCCACTCTATGTGGCCACACACCTGCATCAAATGCTGCGTTCCATGTGTGACTTTGATCTTGGAAAGAACACTTTATCCTCAGTTAATTGACACTTAGTCACAGGGATACCAGTGACGGGAAGGAAGAATTTGCCAATGAGTTTATAATCTAAATCGACCTGGCCTCCAACATGAAGCAAAGACAGCATAATCTGAAATGCTATGGCCCCGGCCCTCATACTGTATTTGTGCTGCCAAAGCTCTAATTTCATCATTTTTTTTTGTGATAAAATATGCACAGCATAAGATCTACAATTTTAGCCTTTCCTAAGTGTCCAGTTCGGTGGCATTAAGTACAGTCACATTGTTATGCCACCATCACCACCGTCCTCTCCAGAACTTTTCCATCATCCCATACTGAAACACTGCACCCATTAAACACTAACTCCCCGTTCCTTCCTCCCCCTAGGTCCTGGAACATAGACAAATATTTCTAAATGTCTTTCTGAATAGGAGAAATACGTATTTTAGCATCACCTTAAAGATACGTGTTCTAATTTTCTGCTGCTTCTGACCTGAGATGTTCAGTGAGATAAGTAAGCAGAATAATGTGATTCAGAACAAAGCCTCCCCACTCTCGTGTGCCAGCTGTGTGCTGTTGGGCAAGCTACCTAATGACTCTGAGCATCCTTGCTATGCAATGGGAAGAGCAAGTCTCACCTCCTAGGGTTATCAGAAGGATTTAATGAGATCTCACCTATAAGGCGCTTAGCACGGGGTCTGGCACCAAACAAGTTCCTAGTAAAATTAACTATCTGCTTGTACTCATCCAGGTAGGTTTATCTTTAACAATTTACCACACTCAGCACAGTTGGCCTGCCATTTCCCTGCACCGTAGATGTGGGGATAATAATGGTCATGGCATCATTTGGAGAATAAATCAAAATATTCACTTTAAGCTCTTAGCACAGGGCTGGACACAGAGTAAGCTCAATGACTGGAAATGTCAGGCACTCTTATTATTAATATTTCTCGGGTCTCATTTATTCAAGAGATATGTACAAGATGGCTTGGCTGGGTAAGACCCTTTGCCTGAGCTGCAGTGTAGGATTAAAGCCAAGGACACATAATCCTTGTCCTCAAAGAGCTTGTGGTCTTTTGGGAGAGATGGCCATGTAAACAAACAACCGTGGTGCAGTTAATAAGTCTCAAAACAAACGTGTTCACGTGTTGAGAGAGCAAAGAAAAAGGACTCTACTGACAGAGTAGATTTACTACTTACTGGGCAACACACTTTCACCTACAGAATCTCCCTTAACGCTACATACAACCCACTGTGATGGGTGCTGCTGGGTTCTCTGCACATACGAGGTTTGTACTCTGTAACTGTTAATATTAGTAAGTTAGGAGAATATGATTACAGAAATCAAAATCAGCATCTGTCTATCTGTAGAACCATTCAGGAAAGTTACCGAGGTTGTACTCTTTTAAAATGCAGATGATCTGATTCCTAATTACCCAGGCATTAGGTCATACCATGACACGGAGGAATGCAAACCTCAAAACACACTGAGAGGCATGTTCACCGGGAGCGGGGGCTGACGCCCAATACGTGTCTGTCAGGCGCCATTCAAGAGCACAGCATGGACGGCCATCAGCAGAGCCCAGAGAACTTGGATGATTCACTTGTTACCCTTTCCTGAAATGCAAAGAGGAAAACTTTAGCCCAGAGACAAGAGAAATAAGGCAAATAATCCTGGGGCGTCTAAAGCAGAGCCCCGAGCTGAGGGCATCACAGTCCAAACGACCAGTGTTCGAGAAGGCAAGAGTGAAATTGTCCGCCCAGTCATGAGACTGCAACCCGACCTCCAGTCTCAGGGTGGCCTTTGTCCCTCCAGGCAGTCAGCCCTCAGTCCCAAACTCGGGTTGGGCATAGATGTCTCCACAGCTTCCCCGAGTCCCCAGTGCTGCCCTTCAGCCTCCACAGCCCGGATCAGGCTGACAGCGCTGTCTGCTAATGTCTGTTTGCTACTAGACTACCAGCTCATGGGTAAAGACGGCCTGCGTCCTCCTCTATACCTAGCACAGTGGCCAAAATGCAATCAGCATTCTCTAAGTTATTATTGAATGCATAATATTCGCCATATTGCAAGAAATTGCAGTTAGATTAACCAGCCTCATGGCTAAAGAGCTCCTTGTCTCGTCCCCTGAGGCTAAAGGGACAGAACCATACCAGCTATTTTGTCCTCAGGATCCCTTCCGGCCTCTGTCTCGTTGGGGAAGATGTTTTTTGAATGAAGGCCAGGTGTGTGTTAGGAACGGCACGTAGGGGCTTGCAGGGGATTCAGAGGTAACTGGGAGGTGAAAAAAGAAGCCAAACCAGAATGGAGCCAGATACCAAGGAGAACGCCAACTGCCTGGCACGTTGAAGCCTTCTGAGCAGGTTGCCCTGGTTTTTGCAGAATTAGTAATAATATCGCTGTACACATTAAAGTAGTTTAATTGGTTGCCAAGGCAATGAATGTAGCAGAATCACAGGGCATAGAGCAGGAGTAGAACTCTGCAAGTCTGTGTTCAGGAAAGGTATTTGTCTGTGATATTAATGAACCGCCTTGATATGAGGAAGGCAAGGCGGCAGGCAATAAGTCTCATCTGGGACTTTTGCTAAATAAACAGGAAATAGCAGAGAAATGGAGAGGTAGAGAAAACCTCCCTTTCCAGCTCTTTGGAGAAGCAAGAGAGGTAATCTTCCGGATTCCAAATTTCTTCTTGGTGTGGTAAATTCCCATGGATGAGGAAAATCCAGGTAGGGGGAGGGGGAGAAGAATGGGAAAAGAGAGCAAGAGTTCTCTTCTGCTGGGGAGATTGCAAAAGGGATCCAGGGTGCAGGATCCTACATTTTAACAGGAAAAAGTATTTCCGAACCCCGCCTTTTGCTTCTCTTTGTATGAGATAGGGAGAGAATTTGCAATTAAACACATTTCTATTGCCTTGTTTTTGTTTTCTGAAGTTTTTGAAATACTGGGATTTTGTTTACAACCATAAAGCTCTGTGGTTGAGACACGTCCTGGGTTTCCTGTCTTCCAGCTGCTATCCCAAGATCTGAAGAATGGAGCCAACTTAACCAAGTGGAGTGAGTGTTCTGATGACTTGGGCATGGAGTGGGGAACCAACAAAGGAAGAGGCCAGAGAGGAGGTGGATGCAGTTGTGAATCATCACCCTAATAACTGCTACCATCACGTGGCTCAGAGCATGTGCCAGGCATTTAACAAAATACACGTGGTTTCTTTTGATCCTCCCAGCAATCCTTGGAGGTCCACGATATTTTCCCACTTTACAGATGAAAAAACTGCTAGGAAGTGACAGAGATAGGACTTGCACCAGGTCTGCCTGAATCCAAGGCCTGGGCTCCAACCAGATCAGTCAGGGTGGCCAAGATCAGTGTGGTGCGCCCCCAGAAGCTCATGCAGCTCTGTACTAGCTACTATTGCTGGTCAGTTCCTCTGGCACCATCACCATGCTTTTATTGTCGATAAAGAGCACAATCTAACCCATAGCAAATCCAACTCCATGTTAATGAGGCTGTGTCTTCACTGGGTGCTGTTTAGTGAGAAATTTTAGGATTTAAATAGTAAAAATAAGTCCAGGTGAATAGAGAGGAACACAAGAGAGTATGAGAGAAATAGAGGGATAGAATGAGAAAAAATAGGGGATAGAGAAGGAGAAAGGCGGAAAAGGTGCACGTGACAGCTAGACAGCGGAAACAAAAATCAGAGAAGAAAGAGGGGAGAGAGAAGAAGTCAGTTAGAGACCAGTTATACAAGGGGGGATACTTAAGTCACTTAGGAAAGTTTTGAGACAGACTGTGTTTCGGTCCATTATTTCACTTCCATGAAACACAGTCAACAGCATCCTTTCCGATTCACGCATCCAGCTTTCAACTTGCTCGGCTTATCAGTGTTGCTGGGAGGGCTTCGTCAGTTTCCATCCATGTGGATTTTACATTCCTTTTGTAGTAACCCATATATTTGGGAGAGAGATTTCATTAGAAACTATGACAAACTCTGATCTAGAACTGATCTATTTTTCCTGAAATGTAAACAGAGTCAGAACAAAGTGTTTATATTCTATTCCTCACAGAAACTTGTCATCTGGATGAGCAAAGATGGTCCATTATAGAAGGGGAAAATAGAGCCTAAAATTCATAAAACCCAGCTTCCAATCCTATCTTAGTTGAAAACCAACCATGGAATGTGTTTGAGTACTTAATTAATCTTATCATTAATCTTATCGATTACTACGACTGGGAGTAAATTTAAGTTCTCCAAGTCTCAAGATTCTAACAACCCGAATATAAAATTTTCCCTTTTCATGTTTTTTTTTCCTTTGAGACAAAGTCTCACTATGTCACCCTCAGAGTACCATGGTGTCACAGCTCATAGCAATCTCAAACTATTTGGACTTAAGCAATTGTCTTGCCTCAGCCTCCCAAGTAGCTGGGACTACAGGCACCCGCCACGATGTCCAGCTATTTTTTTTGTTGTTGTGGTTGTCATTTTTGTTTTAGCAGGCCCAGGCCAGGTATGTGGCTGACGCCTACCCACTGAGTTACAGCACCCAGCCCCCTTTTCATGTTTTACAGAGTATGCAAATGATACCGAAGTGTTTGCATTAATGTTTTTAAGAAAAAATATAAATGTAAAGGTTTTCAGGTGAGCTCTTACAGTTTACAAAAGCCTGTGCTGAATACTTCACCTGCAATAGCTTATTTAATTCACAGAGTAATACTTTTTTACAGATAAGGAAACTGGCAAGATATCCACGTAGACTGACTCGAAACCCACATGTCCCACCATCGTGTTACGCTGGTCCATTCTGCTGCACAGTAGCCCTGCCTGCCTTATGTCAGGAGTGTGCATGGCACCTATCTTTTTTTATTAATTAGCATGGAATTAGCATATTTCTCCCACATCACGTTGCCATTGCCAGTTTACATCTCGGTGCTCTAGAATTACACCATACCAACCACATGTGCAGGGGCTGAATGAACCTTCTAATGTCTTTGCATTCTGAAGTCTCCTATCAGGGAGAGATCTTGAACACCCTCCAGGTCAAGCAACCACCTCTTCTTTGCTTCAGTCCTCTCCTTGACTTCCCACAGAAAGGCCCATATGACTGGTGCTCTCAAATCTTCAGTGTGGGAGAGTTTTTTGTGCTTGAACACACCCTATTCCCTGCACCTCTGGAGACCAATGTTAGAAAGGCCTTCCTGAAATTGAGCCACACAAAACACAGCTGCCCACTCTTCCATGGGAACCTACAGCTGTGCCAAGGCAAGTCAGGAAGGCTGCATCTTATTTTAATATGGATTTTCGATCTTATTTTCTCCAGGCTGAAGTACTTCATTTGTTTACCCAGTGAACCTTTTCAAGTATTCTGTGGTTGAGAACAAGGGAACAAGGGAGAGGAATAGTTGAGAGCTGGTTTTAATACCTCTTGTTAGCTGCATGACTTCGGGTTAGTTAACCTCCCTGAGCCTCAATCTCCTTTGCGAATGGGGGTAACATACGACTTACCCCCGTACATTGGTTCTGAGGATTAATGGACACATTTAAGAACTGGCCCGGACATAATACGCATGAATGATTTTTGTTATTTAGTATTATTATCACCACTCTGCATAGTATCCATCATATTCCATCCAGTGTACCTGGCCCAAGGTCCAGGTGCTTTGTATTTAAATCTCCCACAAATAAGCATAATAGGGTTACATCCCATAAAACATCTCTAAAGTATTTCCAGGTTGGGCTTCAGCACTCCTAGAATTGCCAAACTCCCAATCTCTCGTGTTTTTCCTTCCTTACCTAAGAGTCTCTAGCCATACAAATTTTGCTTAAACAACACATTAACAGTGCTACTCTCAAAAGCACTCTAGAAAATTTTTACAAGGTTGTTTGCTCTAAGTTTTGGAGAACACATTATTTTATATATATTCTGTGGGTGCATGATAGCTACTAGTATAAGCTAAACTCAGTACAAGGAAGAAATTCTACATTTTAATAATAATAACCACTGATATTCACTCATCGCACTAATGTGTATCGAGTGCTCACTATGTACCAGACACTAAACTAGGCACTAGGATATAACCACAAACAAGACAGACATAATGCACACTCAGCAGAGTCTACTGGGATAGATCGAAAGAACAAAAAGGCCTTGAGAAGCGGACCCTGAGATGAGAATTGAGTTCTCACAGATTATTTGGGGAGTATGAGGACGTTGGCAGCAGAGTGGGAGTTTCATATAGGGAAGAGAAGGCGGCCAGCACCAGTGTGTTATAAAATCATTTTCCACAGTGGGCAACTGAAGCTTAATCCTTTGGGAAAACTCGGGGAAACAGTGTAAAACTCAGACCTCAGAATTATGCTGGCCGAGAGGTGAGAGATAACCCATACCCATCAGTCATTAGTTAACAGCTGCCCACAGGGGCACATAGGTTTTAGAAATTTAAGACGAGACTTCCAACAAAATCACAGGTGCTGGCTATTGGAAGTGAAGCTGGACTGTGCAGAAATGGTAAAGGGCTCTGAAGAGATGTGGCACACAGCATCACAAACACACACACGCAAACCAATACAGGGAAGCTGTACACACTAACTAGGGCATGAGCATAAAACTGAAGGTCTTAGATCAGGGTGGTCTATGACGGCCTTGCTAAAGGAGGCATTTATGCTGATAGCTGAAAGACAAGAGGAAGGCTGCCTGTGAAGAGTAGAGAAGTGGACTCCAGTGAAGGGGGATGTCTTGAGCCAGTTCCCAGAAGGCAAAGAGAATTTGGCAAGTTCTGAGTTCTAGAAATGGAGTGAAGACCACATGGCTGGAGAACTATAAACACCGAGATGGAGTGCCTGAGATAAGTAAGCTGCAGCAGAAGAAGGCTAGAGCAGGTGTTCAACTTTTTTTTCTCTGCCCACATTGGAAGAAGGGTAGTTGTCTTGAGCCACACATTAAATACACAAATGCTAACAAAAGCTGGTTGGCAAAAAATAAGGTCTGTACCTACTTTTTGTGATGCCAGACACCACAGATAAGCATAGAAGGTCCCACAAAACCAGCATGCAGCCCAGGGGCCACAGGGTGGAAACCCCTACTCTAGCAGGACAACCAAGCCGAGATAATGAAGGGGGTTGGGTCTCAGATGCAATGAGAAAGGTTAAGGCAGGGGATAAGCTGGCCTGATTTTCAGTTCAAAACATCACCTTGGCTCCTATATAGAAAATGAATTTCTGGAGGCAAGAATGCAAGTAGAAGACCAATTCTGTTTATCCAGAAGAGTGCCCTGCCCTGAGATATTAGCAGTGATGGAGAGCAGGGGATAGATTTATGAGTAAATCTGAAAGTAGAAACAGCAGAACTTGCAGCAAAGTGAACATGCAAATTGGACCCTTTATATATCACGAACCTTATTGAAGACTCAGTACACTGAGCACTTTGGTTTAACTCTCACAGCCTGCATGTGAGGCAGATACTATATGTGCATATACTATAATCCTCATCCCCATTTCATAGGTAAGGAGATTGAGACTCAGAAAGTGTAACTTGCTCGAGGACACTGAGGGCAGGAACAGTGCTGGATTTGGACAAAGCCGAGGCTCTGGAGGCACTGTATTGTAGCATTAAAACTGGGCTGGAGGGAGACTCTACCTAATGTTAGCCCCTGGATATGTTTCTCACTGTTTAAGTCAACGGTGTTCATTTGTAGGCTGTTGTCAGGCAAAGAGAACATTACAGACATTAAATCCAAAAGACCTGTGTTTGAATCCAGCTCTCTCACTTGCTGGATGTCACTAGAACTCTTGGAGCCTCAGTTTCCTCCTCCATGAAGTCAAAGCACCTACTTCAAATGGTTGTTCTCAAGATTAAACAGACTCCTGAAGGCAAAAATCAGTGAATTGTCCCACAGTCAACTCAGATCACCTCCCCAGGGAGCAGAATTGGGGAGAAGTCAGGCTCACATCCTTGGGAGTTGGTTCAGGAGGCTTGAACTAAGGACTCAGTGGCAAGTTTCCTTCCCAGGGGAACTCAGCCAAGCAAATCCTTCCCATGACTCTGCCTGAGGCCTGATCTAGATGGGTCTTGCCTCGAAGGCACTTCTGAACTGAGTTGATCACAGGTTTACTTTTAGAACACCACCTTATAAGGAATCATAAACACAAGTGCTGAGACCTAAGGGGCTATTTAAACAACCAAAAAACAACCTAATTCAATGTCTCATGAAATTTGGAGTGAAAGGCTTAAAGAGAAAAATGGAACTTTCCAGAGCCACACAGTTGGCCAGGGAACAGACACAACACCTGAACTCTAGGTTTTCTGACTCTCAGTCCATGAACTTTGTATTTTACCAAACTGCCTTACATCTCACCTAGGCCATTGGTCAGAGGCCTCCAAGCCAGATTGCAGCATAGAGAATTCCATTAGGAACATGAACACATCCAGATCATGGGTGGCGATCTGCTCAGGGCACTTTGAGCACTCAGGGCTCAACTGCAATCTGGTCTGAGAAACAAATAAGCAAGTACAAGGTCTCACAGTCGATGCCTATTGTGAGCCTGAAAAGCAGTTTCCAATGACTCTAGGGAGGAGACGAGGGAAAAGTTATACAGGGAGATACCAAATAAAACCAAGGGAGCAATGAAAACATCTCCAAAATCTAACACAAAAGGCATGAAAGAGGTGAGCATGGCATCAGCAGCAAGTACTCCCGGCTTCACAGATATTGTTATCTAAAAGCACTCTTTTTTTTTTTTTTTTTTTATTGTAGTTGTCACTGTTGTTTAGCAGGCCCAGGTCAGGCTCCAACCCGCTCGCTCTGGTATGTGGCTGGCACCGTAACCACTGAGCTACAGGCACCAATCCTAAAAGCACTTTTTATGCAACCATTTGCCCAATTCCACCAACAATTTTGGCTCTGTTTTTTAACATTTTATATTATTTCAAAAGAATAGGAAAATAATTATCAGGCCAGAGGGATGAACAGTTTTGAGACCCCTGATGCATAGTATTAATTTGTTGTCATCTATGTTTGCTGGAACTCCTTTTGTTGCAAGGGACAGAAACCACTTCAAACTAGATCAAACAAAAGTAGGATTTGTTAGCTGCAGAATGGAAGGTTCAGAATGAGAGACGGTCTCAGGGCCTGCAAGGGCTCAGCTGGTGCTGGCGGACTGTTCTCCTCTGCCTGGACCACGCCTTTTTGTGTATGTTGGCCTCATTCTCTCCATTTACAAATGACAGTGTCCACAGTGTGCATCCCGTTGCAAATCCACTGCAAAAAAAGTTTAAGCAAAGGCACAAGTAACAAGAAGAATATTGGGTTATTCACAGTGCTTCGGGTGAGAGACTGATCTGAAGCCACCTTGCGGGAGCAATGCCCCAAGTGCCCAAGTACTGACTTGTAGGTTTGCCTTGGCCCCCTCTCAATTGCTGCAATTGAAGGTGAGGCTGCTGTAGCCTCCACCATCATCACACAGAGCTGGAGAGGAGTCTTCCCTGCTCCTCCCTTTGGGTCACTAATTCCCAATTTGAAATTCAAGACATCTAATGACAATGCCTAGATCTCTGGCTGAAAGCAAGGCTGATAAAGCTGGAATTTTGTCTTCTCAGTTTTGAAGCAGATTCTGCCACCTGCCAAAACTCATAAGGTAGATAAGATAGAACACATAGAAACACATAGAAAGGCAGTTCAGATGCATAGCATTCAAAGGAATCACAAATACATACAACAAAAAGCAAGGCAACAGAAGAAGACTTAAATACTTCCATCTCCACCACTCTAGAAAAGCCAGAAAGCCCCTTTCAACATCACCTAGCTCAATGCCTGGCACTTAGGCATATCTGTTGGGCTGAAATGGTCCAGAGACTTAATAAGCAAGGCCTGATTCCAAGATCTAAGACTCCTCTGTGTCTAATATTGACAAAACTAGATGGAATTAAAGTCCTATGTCCTCTACTTTCCTAACGTCTAAAGTATGTGTTCCCTGAACTGTTGTTTAATTTTAATAACTGTCTAGTTCCTTTTTGTAGGGGGGAAAGGGATATAACATTTCTGAAAAATGGAAGCCTGGCATTTTTACCACTGAAAGACTACTGAAATAGAAAATGGGATTCTTACCTGGGAAGAATATTAACAGGATGTACAATTGCTACTGGCACTTAAAGCGGCATTAGCAGAGTCAAAACTGGGATCAAAAAGAGCCCAGTAGGCAAGGCAACTGGCAAATACAAATCTCAGTTTCATTGAAAAACAGGGCAGAAAGTTAAAATGCAATTCCTCAAAGAGCTTTCACAGGTAGTGTGATATTTGATAGCAGCAAGCAACTGATGGAAATTTTTATACAGATGCTGAAATTAGTTTTGCTAACACATACTCCTACAGTGAATGCCACCCCACCTTGACTCTTGCAAGGTTGCCTGTGGAGGTAAAATGAAGAGGGCAAATTGATAACATTCTTGAAAACAGTAGGATTCTTCAGGAGCTGCTGTATTCCTGCTTCCATCCACTTTTTTGACTCACATCAGTGAAAGAGTTTGTAGTGGGGGGATATCCTGAGGCTGGGTCATCTTTAGGTATCAAATACACCTAAATGTATGGCAATCATTTGAATGACAAAGGATGTATGGCAATCTCCTTTATTTGGTAACAGAAATAAGAATGTGGTGACGCATTGTAAGTTTCTCACTTCTGATGAAGGTACATTCCTTGACCTCCTCTAACTACCACTGCCTCCCTCTGTCTTTAGGAGAGGGAAAGAACCAAGGAGAGAGAGAACACTTCAGATGTGGATAAAGTAATGAACACTCCTAGGATTCTAGAGAGAGAACACTTCAGATGTGAATAAAGTAAGGAACATTCTTAGAATTCTAGGTACAGGTGGTATTTCAGGATTCCTTGGAATGAAGGACTCAAATACCAAAATATAGGACATAGTCATGGTGAATGGTGGTTAAAATAATTTTACTAGCTTCAATGTAAAAAAATAGAAATCTGGGCATTCACCTGGCCATGTGCTATAACCACTGTGGTTTTATCATTTTAACTGACGTAATGGACTGTGGACATGGATTCAATGAGAAAGAAAAGTTGGTGAAGCCAGATGTTAGCCTCAAGTGTCCATTTTTGTTAATATTCATCAGACCGACTTATTTAGGAAATTTTCCTTTGCATCATTATAGTCGATGTTCTCTGTGTATGAAAGAGACATTTTCAGTTGTAATTTGCAAAATTTCTTGTCAAATGGCTCAAGCAAAAATAAATAAATAAATAAATAAAGGAGACGTAATCAGAGGGTTGGTAATTTCATGGGGATTTAAGAGTGGACCTTAGCCACAGCAGGATCCAGGGGTTCACAGTCATCTGGGTTCTGGAGCTTTCTGCGTCTCTTTCTGTGTCTCTGCCTGCTGCTGCTCTCTTCATTCCCAGGCAGATTCTTTCTAGGAGCAATACATTGCCAGCCAAAGCCTACAACATTCTGTAGACTCTTAACCTTAAAGAAATTAGGGGCATTCTTCATGACAGCTCTGCAAGGAGACTCCCATCGGTTTACCTTGGGTCCTGTGTGTATCTCTGAGCAGCTGCTGTGGATGAAGCATAAGGAATACCCTGATTGGTCAGGACTGGGTCACATGACCACCCCTGAAGTAGAGGGCCTAGCAGGATCAGCCCACTGGCACCACGTGGCCCTGGCCAAAATACTGAGAACAAAGAAGAGATGGTTCATAAAAGAGAGTTTGTGCAAACACGTGTCTTTGTACAAATACATTTAAGTTCTAAGTGCATTTGGGGGTCATGAATGTTTTACACATGGGAGTTAAAAGCAAAGGGAACCAAAATTCAAACTACTTCCCAATGCCTTGTTATTTTTCTTGACACTTGATTTTTTAGCTACCTCTTCACTATCCCACAAATCACTCTATATCAAAATTCTGCCCACAAGTTTTTATGATTCTAGTCGAACACTGCCTCTTTGGAAAATCATCTCAGTTGGTCCCTGTCTGAGATTCTAACTCTCCCCACTCCTTCCATTTCTACAGCAAGACTCACCTAGCAGGACTTACCTTGTCCTGCCTTTCTGTGTCTTATATATGCATGATTTTGCTCATGTCTTCTCCTTGCCCCCACCACCAGATTACAAACTCAGAAAATGCTAAGAAAATAAGGGAGCAAGAAAAGGAAGAAAAAAAGAGGTTCTCTGAGTCAAGACCCCCTTTGGACTCTGTACTTCTCCAATTGTAACACTTATCTCCCTCGGTAGACATTTATTTGTGTTTTTCCTGCTAAACTCAGTATTCCTTAACAGCAATGACTGTATTATTCCACTATTCCTTTTTTGTAACAGCTTGCACAAAAAGTACTAGATCTATGGAAGATGGATGAATTAATGACTGTATATATAGAGTTAATTGTACTTTCTGGTATAAAGCTACCTTTTTGTGCTGAAAGAGTTCTAAACAATAAAGGGATTAAGATCAGCTGGGTGAGGAATCAAAACTTTTATACTGGAAGATATCATAACCATATTAAAAACACATGGAACACAATACATTTAAGCTATTACACAAGAGAATTTGTTTTACTGTAATGAACTACTGTTCTATTGGGCTGACTTAGATACTCAAATCCTTCCCACCATCATTTATAACTGGTTTCCAAGTCTCCTGAAGATGCAGAGTGGGATTAAATGCTATCAGGTAATCTTCTGTGTCCCTATCCGTCACCTCCAGCTCTTTGATTTCTTGGAGTCTCCCTTAATTATTTTGGTTTATTTTTTTAACTGTCTCTGTATCATCAGAAAGTCCATAAATTGCAGTCATAACTAACTTTTGTATTAAACAGCAGAACACGAGAGGGGAACAGGTTGTAGAGACTTGCCCTGTGACCATTTTGACTAAGTATCCTCAACTGATCCACCGCAGGAAGTCATTTTCTTGTTTGTTCTGAAAACAATTAAATGAAGTGGAAACTCAGTTTTTAGGCTTTTGTTATTTCTGACAAATCTATTCAAAATGCAAAAAATTAGAAGAATCGTATTTCAGCCACCAATTGTAATTCTTTGGTTTTCCTCCTAGCAATAGCACCGCCCCATTTTGTCAACAGTGTTTGCTCTCAGACAATGTCTAGTTCTGTAGGCAGCCATGAAGTAAAGAGTCCTTTATTAGTCCAGAGTAAACAATCAATTGACAAGCTGTGTTATGCGTCATCCCAAGACTCACCTGAGCTGTCACCATTTTTTGCTGTCTAGAGCCATCAGGATTTTGAACTAGGGTGGGGGCACTTTTCTATTAATCCAAGAGAGGGGAAAAGTTGAAGTTCAATCGTATTCATTTCCACAAACATTGCCTCCTAGACTGAGAGCATTAGACTGGGCATTGTGAGGTTTTGAAAGTTGAAAAAACCAAGATAATTAGTGTTTACACTAACTGGCATTCATCCTTTGAACAAATACATATTTACCAGCCAGACAGATTACTAGGCCACAGGTATATAGAGCAGAAAATGCAGATACACTCCTAGAGTGTGCAGGGTCATCAGAGATATCACATAATAATACACACAAATAAATATATAATTTTAAAGTGTGATCAGTAAGGCCTGAAAACTTGGGCCTGTTTGAGGTGGGAGACTTAATTAAAGTGAGGATCAGGAATCCAGAAAAGCTCCTTACTGAGGGAATGAAGGATAAGCAGGGAGAAGACAACTAAAGAGTTGGGCAAGAGTATTTGAGTCAAGGAGAGTAGTTGCTTGTGCAGAGTCCTTAGGAGGGAGAAGGCACTGTTAGAGGCCAGGACCTCAGGCCAGGTGAAGAAGGGCGCCGGAGTCAGAGGGGAGGGGTGTGGGAAGAAGGGGCCCATCTGATTTAAAGGACAGTGGAAGCAAATGATAAGCTTTAAATGAAAACAGTATAACCCAATTTACATCTTAGATCTAAGGATTATCCTGGCTGCCTTGGTGACTGATGGGGCAAGAACAAAGAGGAAACGGAAAGACCTAACAGGAGAAGGTGGCAAAGGGGGGTGATGGTGGCAACAGAGACAGAGCAAAGTGACATATTTGGGATCAGTTCTGGGGACTCAACTTCCCTCAACCATAAAAGGGAAATCAGTAACACCGATATCCTAGGTTGTGAGAATAAAGGAGGACAGCCTACAGGATACGTTCATAACAACGCTCCAGAAACATCAGCTATTGTTGTTTCCACTATTTTCAAGCCAATAGGAATCCCTTGAATCAAAATTCCCTTCTTTTCTAAACTGAGAACCCTCTAGACAGGGGTTCTAGTTCACAAAAATTAGGGTACACGTTCTACATCCAGCACTGCAGCGAATGCTATGAAGGGACGCAAGAGAAAGACAGGACATGATTCTGACGCTCAGAACAACCTGGAGTAGAAATGGAGAGAAGATAAGATGAATGCTCATAGAACACATAGAAGTAACTATTTTATAAATGGGAACCCAAAGATCCTTCAAAGGAATAAGAACTCTTTAGCTTTTATAATTTAGGTGACAATCCTGTGGTCGGAACAATGATACAAGAACAGAAATCCTCGTATGGGTTGAAGACTGTGTCAAGCGCCTGTTCAGGCAACTGCTTCAAAGCAATAGCTTTGTGTGAAGAAAAGGCTCTGAATGTTTAATCAAACTCTGAATAGGTATCGGCTGACTCCTCCATTTATGAATCCTAACCGAGTCAGTCCCTGGCCATTGGCTGAGCACTGAAAGAAGTCTGTTAACTCTTATCAGTGAAAACAAGACACCTCAAGAAAAAAATTCCTCAGAGGGAGGGCGCAGTGCTTCACGCCTGCACGCCTAGCACTTGGGAGGCTGAGGCAGGTGGATTGCCTGAGCTCACAGGTTTCAGACCAGCCTGAACAAGAGCAAAACCCCATCTCTAAAACATAGCTGGGCATTGTGGCAAGCACCATAGTCCCAGCTACTCAGGAGGCTGACGCAAGAGGATCGCTTCAGCCCAAGAGTTTGAGGTTGCTGTGAGCTGTGATGCCATGACACATTACTGAGAGCGACAAAATGAGACTATGTCTCAAAAAAAAAAAATGAAAATTCCACAGAGGTGCCAAAAAGGAAGCAATATACATTTACTACTTGCAGTGTGCTATAGCCCATGAAGGTGATATTATTTCTCCGTCTCATAGAGGAGGAAACTGAAGCTTGATGAGTTTCAGGCATATCCCTGTGGTTACATGGCAGAGTGGGGATTTGAACTCGGGTCTACCTAATATCAGACACAGGGTTTGACCACCATGTGGGACTATCACTGTCTTTTCTAGCCAACAATCAGAAAACTTAGACGCTGAATCTATAGTAAATTATTTCTTCAGAAAAGATTTTAATATAGCTGTTGGGGGTTCCATAAATTCCTTGCACTATGAAAAACCCCATGGACGTTTGTCCACATGCATCTTACAGGAAGGGTCCATAGGCTTCATCAGGTTATCTAAAGGGTCCATGACCTCCAACAGTTAAAATTTTGGCCTAATCTATTGAAATTTAAAATGTATGTACTTTTCATTTAACATTAATAGTCTCACTTATGAAATGATAGTGAAGTGTTTAACAATATTTATGCAGAGCTGCTCAAACATTGCAGCATTGTTTATAAAAGAAAACATTGAAAATAACCCAAAATCCTGTCAATAGAGACTTAATTAAATAAACAGTGATATAGCTCTACAGCAGAATACTATCGCCATTTTTGAAAATGTGGCCGCTCTAAATATTCCATAAAGTATGGCTTTAACATGGCATAAAATATGTCCATAAAGTATGGCTTAATGAAGAAAGTGACTTATTTTTGTTAACAATTATAGCTATATGTTTTTGTGAATTTATGTGGGCTTATATGTGCCTAGAAAAATATCCAGAATATTATTCTACGTTAACAATATAATGTGAGCCCCTATGTAATTTTAAATTTTTAATGGGCACATTAAAAAAGGTGAAATTAGTTTTAGTAGCTTTGATGTAATCTCATATATCAAAATATTATTTCAACATGTATCAATATCAAAAACTATTAATGAGATATTTTACATTCTTTTTTCATATTAAGTCTTCAATAGCCAGTGTGTATTTTTTATTTATAGCACATTAAAACTCTGACTAGCCACCTTTTAAATTCTCAATAGCCACATGGAGTTAGTGGCTACTATATCAGACAGCATAGTCTGGAAACACAGTATATATCCATCAAACTATGGACACAAGTTGTCTTGAGCAAGGAGTGTAATTAGTAAGAAAAGAATGGAGAAATTTGTATTTTTTTATACATTCTATAGCGTCTAGGACTATATAGAACATACATTTCTTTAATTACATGAGGTAAAGTTTGTAAACTCATTCTAGAAAAAGTGCTACATATCTCATTGCTGAATATCACTATGGTCACCTTCAAAGTCCTCCCCTTGGAAAGCTATGCACCAATGCCAGCCCCTAGTCCACCCTCCAAAGCAATCTTGCAATTCTTTTCCTGGAATGACCCTCAGAGCTATCATTGTATGGCACACAAAAACACACAACAATAATAAATAACACCATCATTCATGTCAACACAAAAAGCAGGTGGGAGACAATGATATACCAAGATTATGAAACTTACCAAATTGTTTGTACAGTGCTGCCAACATAAGTGCACTGTGGCAAGTTCACAGATTTAATTGTCAAATCTTTATACAACAACAGCTCTGATAGTCATTCCAGAAAGAGTTCCAAAATGGCATTGAAAGGTGGACTAGGCCATGGTGTTGGTGCATAGCTTCCCAAGGGGAGTACTTCAAAGGTGGCCATTAGGGATATTCAGCAATGAGGTATATAGCACTTTTTCTAGGATGAGTTTGCAGACTTAATTGTCAGTGTATGTGTGTGTTTTAGAGACAGAGTCTTACTATGTTACCCAGGCTGCAGTGGCTATTCACAGGGCATAATCACAGATGCACTGTCTGTGGCCTCAAACTCCTTGGCTCAAGCAATCCTCCTACCTTGGCTTCTCCACAGTAGCTAAGAGCATAAGTGTGTACCATCATGCCCAGCTTTATGTATATTTTTTAAAACTGTTAGAAAAAACATATAGCTATCTGAATTTACTTCTCCAGTGCTGCCAGATAACCCACTCACACTAAAACTTACTTGATATTAGGAGTTCAAGGCCAAGGGTGTGCAAATGTATTCATGCAGCTTCTAGGCACACCAATCAAACCATCAAGTGTTTATTAAAAATTTACACATTGAACTGGACATCATAACAGTTATAAAAAAAGCATGACGCATAATTCTTGCCTTTGAGTTTAGAATTTTACTGGAGAAAAAACTTATTTATAGGATAGAGGAAACAACCTCAAATCTAAATGTCACCACCGAATAGATGGTGTAGGTTGATAATGCAATGGAAATTCAAAGAGGGGAGTTGGTGGAAAGTAAGAAGTCAGGAAGAAAAGAAGGGAGGGATGGAGAAAACAAAAGATGTTCACTATGGGCATATTGGAGCAGGCAGACTCCAGAGTCCCACTGAGTGGCAATGGAAAAGAGATGGAAGGCAGTCTCCAACACTCCCTGGTTCTCTACTGGTTTATGTAGCAGCTACAGAGGTGAAAGGGCAAAGCAGATAAGAGGAAAGAGGTATCCAAGCACCAGTAAAATCGTACCAGAGTTAGGATGGGAGGGATCAGGACACACTAATATGGGATTTGTGGTTCCTAGGATTGCAAATGACTTTGGCCATGAGGTAGCATTGAACATCAGAAGCACATTTTCCTAGTACTCTGCATTATTCCTTCCCTACTCTTTTAGGATGAAAATTCTGTTCTCAAGAAAGAATAGATTCAGGTGCAAAATAAATCTACTCACATTGCCTAATAATAATAATAATGATGGCTAATTGTGACCAAGCCCTGACTCATATTAGCTTTACATTCATTAACTCACTTAATCCTCAAAGAAACCCTTGGCAGATATACCATTATTGTTCTATTTTAAAGACCAGGAAACTGAGGCTTGGGAACAGAAGGTAACTTGCTTGCTCAGTTTCCCACTGCCAGCCAGGGCTAGAGCTGGTATCTGTTGTAATCTGAACCCAAACCAGTGCTCTTCACCACTAGCCTATATGGATTTTTCCTCCTTGGGTATCAACTGAGCTCTATCTTACCCTAGAGCTATGGTTTGAATGTGTTCCCCAAAACACATCTGTTGGAAACTTAATCCTCAATGCAACGAGATGTTGGGAGGTGGGGCCTAAGGGGAGATGTTTATGTCACAGGGCTCCACCCTTATGAATGGATTAATGCTGATTGTAAAGGGGCTTGAGGCTTAGAGTGCTATTCTTTCCTCTCTCTTGCCCAAATGATGCTTTCCATCATGTTGTAACACAACAAAAAGGTCCTCACCAGATGCGGGCCCTCAATCTTGGACTTCTTGGCCTATAAACCATGACTCAATGAGCTTTTATTGTTTATAAATTACCTAGTCTGTGGTATTCTGTTATAGCACCACAAAACAGACTAAGACAGTGGTTCTCAACCTTCCTAATGCCGTGATCCTTTAATACAGTTACTGTGGGTATCGACCCATAGGTTGAGAGCCACTGTACTAAGACATCTCATAAACTGAAAAGACCATCAAGAAAGAAAAAGATGTCTTCTTTCTGTTCCCAGATCACCGGAAACTATATGAGTTCAGAGCTCTGAGAGTTGTTTTATAAGAAGGAAGGAAACCTTGTATCACTGGTGTATATCAGAAGAGGTTTTGATAATTTATGAACATGTAATTTTCACTGACATGGTAACAAATGCAATTTGATCTCCACATGTTTGGGGGGTTTGTTTTTTTCAGTTTTGAGACAGAGTCTCATGATGTTTCCCTCTGGAGAGTCCCGTGGCATCACAGCTTACAGCAACCTCAAACTCTTGGGCTTAAGTGATTCTCTTGCCTCAGCCTCACAGGTAGCTGGGACTTCAGGTGCCCACCACAATGCCCGACTATTTTTGGTTGTAGTTATCATTGTTGTTTGGCAGGCCCAAGATGGGTTTGAACCCGCCAGGTCCAGTGTATGAGGCTGGCATCCTAGCTGCTGAGCTATAGGCACTGAGCCTAAAAAGTCTTTTTTTTTTTTTGAGACAGAGTCTCACTTGGTCACCCTTGGTAGAGGGCTATGACATCATAGCTCACAGCAACCCAAAACTCTTTGGTTCAAATGATCCTCTTGCCTTAGCCTCCCAAGTAGCTGCGACTACAAGCACCTACCACAATACCCAGCTATTTTTTGGAGAAGGGGTCTTGCTCTGGCAGGTTGGTCTTGAACCTATGAGCTCAGGCAATCCACCTGCCTCAGCCTCCCAAGTGCTGGGATTACAGGTGCAAGCCACCACACCCAACATTCCACATGTTTTTAAAAAGAGCAAAATCAACCTCTTTATGACACTTTTGAGTCATTTGGGGCCATAAGGAATATTAATGGACACCTTTGTTATGAGGCCTTCCAAGCCTAAGTAGTGTCTAGCCTTAAGGATTCCTTTGTGTTGTGCTGGTTCTCCTCTGACCATAGCTCTACTTTCTCCTGCAGAGACTTACAAATCCAGCCCAAAGCAACCTGTGACTATTACATGCCTGGCTATATCTGAACTTGAGAACTCTGCCATGAGCCATATTTGTTCTATCTACAAACTGAGCTGTTGGGCTTGGAAACTTTTCTTACCTGTCAAAAGTGGAGGAGCTGGTTCCTAAGTAAATAAGGCAATAAGCCACCTCCTAAGGGAGCAATTGCAAAAGCAGTTGCTCCACTAATACCATTACCACCACCTCCACCTCAACAATTGCCCACCTGTTCCCTGGAGACCAGGCTCCAGGGTGCCTTGCACACAATCATTAGTGACTGCCCAGGGCCATAAGAGAGGCAATAGACAGGATGTGACATCCTCTCCAGAACTGAACACTGCCTCAAGGGGCAAGTGTCACAGGAAGGGCAAGTGTCTGCTAAGTCCTAGCACCCCAGAGATAGAGATCTGTTCGGCAATTGCTCCTATATCCTTTGTACCCTTCTGGGAGCAGCAGAGGCTTTGTAAATTGTCTTTACCTCTATTGGCCTGGCATCACGGCAAGACACATGGTCTGTATAGTAGAAGGAATTTGAGGATACGTTGGGGCAGCAGAGCTGGGGCTGGTGGTGTGCAGCACCCTGATCCCACTTGGAGCTCCATGAGGGTGGGACACAGTCCTGTTTGCTCCTGCATTCATATTCACAATCCAGGCACACAAGTAGACATGAGGACTACAAGAGGAACCAAGAAATGAACCCTGCCCTCAAGAACTCATGGTTTACTGGAGCGAGACAGACATGTAAACATGCAATTAAAATGCAGTTTAATGAGGGCTGTGACTGGGAAAGTGAAAGGCCCCAGGAAAAGACACCTGACCTGTACTTGGGAGTCAGGAGAGGCGTTCTGGGGTGAGTGATATGTCAACTGGGACTTGAAAGAGAGTTAAGAATTAGCCAGTTGAAGAGGTAACAGAGATTTCAGAGCAGAGGAACAGGATGGGCAAAAGTTCTGAGTGATAGAGAACTTAGGAATCAGAGGCAGAAAGAGGAACAGTAAAGCAGAAGTTAGCAGTGGCCTTTAATCCAATTAGGGATGCTTGACTTTATCTTGAGAACAATGAGGAGACTCCTGAAGAGTTCTGAGCAGGAAAATCATATGATTATTTAGGGACTGGTAACTTTCAACACTATCTTGCACACCATCCAAGAGACAATGGATTTGAAACCAGTTGAGCTCTTCTCAAAAATAAGTCTTTTGAGGCTCTTTCACTCTTTGAAGCTTTCGGTCATATAAGTGGTAAATGTTGAAATGTCCCCAAACAAAGGTCCATCCTTTTAAGAAGGATGATAAATTGCTTAAATCTCCATTGGCCTGTATAGAAAGATAGAGATGGTGCTTCCATTATGCCATAAAAATAACTGGGTTTTCCCTAGGTCTCTCTCCAAGGATATTTGAGTCCATTTAACTCAACTCAATCTGTTGTTTATTTTGTTGTTCATTTATTTTTCTTTTTGATCTTAAGACAAAATTCCCTTCTCCTAAATATTTCAGCAAGAGATATAAGTGGTTCTATTGCATTTTCTATTTAAGACATGTACATGGCAATTATGGAAGTTGTAAAATGATAGAAAGGAGTGAGGAAATTTTAAAAAGAGGGCGCACTGGTTTTCTACACTGTGTAAAAATGTTACCACCAAGTTAGAAGCATAAAACAGACATATATTATCTCACAGCTTCTGTGGGTTGTGAGTCCAACACAACCTACCTGGATCCTCTGCAATCAAGGGGTTGGTCAGGGCAGGGTTCTCATCTGGAGGCTCAAGTGAGGAAGGGTTCACTTCCAGCTCCCTCAGTTTTTAGTCAGGACTAACTTCCTTATGAGGAAGCTTTTGCTACTACATCCACAGTCCAGGCATACAAGCAGACACAACCAAAAGCTAAATAATACTGAGGACCCAGGCTTCTTGATGACTTTTTGCTGGAGGCCACCTTCAGCTCCTAGAAACTGTCCTTAGATCCTTATGTGGTCCTGCTAACATGGCCACTTATTTCTTCAACACTAGCAAGGAAAAGTATCTAGCAGAATGGAGTCTCATATAATGTTAATCACAGGGCAGTGATACTGTAGCACCTTTCCCATGTTCTTTGGTTACAAACAAGTCAAGGTCCCACCCACACTCAAGGGGAATAGATTATACAAAGGCATGAACAGGTTGTTCACAATGGGGAACCTGGGAGTCACCTTGGAGTTTGTCTGCCACAGATGGAAAGGGAAGAGAAGGAAAAGAAAAGACGGAAACCAAAGAAAAGATGTAACATTTACTAAGCATATATTATGTGGAAGATAATCTTCCACATAATCATCTTCTCATAAATTTTATCATTTAATATTTCTCCAAACACTGTGTCATGGGCATTACCATTATGACCATTTTACAAAAGAGAAAAGTAGCATTCAGAGAAGTAAAGCAAGGTTCCCAAGGTCACCAAGTGTGAAAAGTAAAACCAGGACTCGTACTTGTTTCTGTTGGATTCTATAGCCCAAGCTTTAACTATCAATACTACAGTTTAAGAGAGGCAGTGAAAGGGAGAGAATAGGAGAATAAAAGAGAGAATGAAGAAATGAGAGAGAATGGAGCTTCCAACGTATACAAATTATTTTTAAAAGAGATGGCAGTCAGCAAATTTTTAAAAGCTTTTTAAAATTGGGTATTTCTTGCTGAAACTAATATCATGTATTATAGACTTTCAAACTGAGGTTAGTTGGACTACAGATGAGGCTCATGGTTCTGAACCCTTTGTGGCCCACCTGAGATTTTGCAGAATCTGGGGTGAATGCTACAGCCAAGCTGTTCCCAGAACCTCAGAGACACCCAGCTAGAACAGACTCCCCCACATGCATTCTGCCAAACTTCTGCAGGCGCACATCTGGGTCCACACAGCCAGGCCAGGGCCTGGGTTTGTTTTTCACGGCTCATTTGCAATGTCCCGTTCTATTCCTGGACACTCTGTCCTTCCCGGATGACACTGGAGCTCAGTTTCCCAATAGCCACTTTAACAAAGTAGTTTCAGAAGTGCAGCTCAGCATCAATCCTTGGAAACCAGCACTTTCTACCACTTGCTGTAAGAAGGCTGTCTGAACGTGGCATGCCTGATTCCCTTCTGAGCTGGGTGAGTCTCTTGTCCTAGAGGGGCAGCTGCAGGTATCATGGGAAGCTTCTCCCTGCAGATACAAGATGACTCACAGCAGTGTGGGGGAAAGGAAGGCATTTGGGAATCAGACTGTTCTTTCACCAACCTAAGGTGGATGAGACCCAATGCCCCTCATCTCAGCTGCCTTCACTCTTTGACTTGACAAAGCCCCCAGCTGGTACCCTCTGTACCAAGCCATCTACCCAGAGGGAGAGATGAGCAAAACCATTAATCCTGTGGTTTACAGTCAACCCCACCAGAGTCTAACCAAGCAACAAACTTAAAATGAGTTCCAACTTTATGCAGAGGCAGTGGACTCCCTGCAGAGTGCCAAAGGAATGGGAAACTTGGCATTGTTCTCGTACCTGGGCTAGTACCTGGCTCTGCCATTTGTGGGCTGTAGGGCTGTAGACAAATCCCTGCTTTGGGCCTCATATCCCTTATCTATAAAGTAAAGATAAAGGAGGTCCTACCTCATGGATTGTTGTGAGGCTTAGATAAGATACTGTGTTAGGCCACAGTGCCAACGGACCAATAAACGTTACTTATGGTAGGCATGCACTCAACAAGGAATGAATGGTGTGTCACCTCCTGGGAAAAGTTTGAAATCTGAAGTGAACAGCATATGCAAATACATCACTATGTAGCTTGCATAAGATAGTGACAGGTCATATATGCAGCAATGAAAAATCTCCTTTGCATGAGGTAGGTTTTTAGTGAATATTTGTGCAACATAATTTGACCTCATATATCAAGCAAGTACAATAGAGAAGCCACTTCATGTAATGCTACATGCGGAGAGGTAATCAAAAAGTGCAGGATACTTTTTGGAGGAAAGAGGCCACGCTTTATTTTCAGATTCAACTACTTATAATACTTACTAGCTGTGTGACCTTAGGCAGGTTACATCACCCCTATAAGCTTCAAATTCTTCACCTATAAAATGACAATAATACTTGCCTCATAGGTTAGTTATAGGGATTAAATATGGTGTAATATATAAATGTACTTTAGCTAAGTACATTGTCAGCATAGTGGCTGACACCTGTAATCCTAGTACTTTGGGAGGATGATTTGGGAGGATTGCTTGAGGCCAGGAGTTCGAAACCAGCCTGGGCAACATAGGGAGACCCTATCTCTACAAAAAAAAATGCTTTTACTTAGCAGGCATGGTGGTGCCTGCCAGTAGTCCCAGCTACTCGAGAGGTTGAACTCTTGAGCTTTTCAAGAGTTCAAGTCTGCAGTGAACTATGATCAAGCTATTGCACATCCCTAGGTGTCAGAGGGAGACCCCATCTCTATAAAAATGAAAAAAATGCACATTAGCCCAGTTCCTGAACCTGAATGAACCATCAGTAAATGATGACTTTTCTTACTTACTTATAGACAAATGGAGTTAAGAAAGGAAAACAAAAGATTTGTAAACCTGGCACCATGGCTCACACCTGTAATCCTACCACTCTAGGAGGATGGATGGATTGCCTGAGCTCACAAGTTGGAGACCAGCCTGAGCAAGAGCTAGACCTCATCTCCCAAAAATAGCCAGGCAGTGTGGCAGGCACCTGTAGTCCCAGCTACTTGAGAGGTTGAGGCAAAAGAATCAATTGAACCTGAGAGTTTGAGGTTGCTGTGAACCTCAGGAACAGCATTCTACAAAGGGTGAGAAAATGAGACTCTGTCTCAAAAAAAGGGGGGGATTTTTTGAAATGTACTTGCTAAAGGCTAAAATACTAACTTCTTGAAACCATTTTGTAGTAGATTCACTCCTCGAATTGAGTAAAAACATGCATAATTAGGAATCTGAATAATATAGTCAACTAGAAGTCAGTGAAAACTGGGAGGCATTAATTGTTGACTTATTGAAGACCTCAGAATCTTAGACCATATTGAACAGAAGTGACTTAGCTACTGCCATGTGACTAGCGCAGGCGAGACTAGACCTTGAGACAGAATCTCACATGCCTGCACCATCTGACTAACAGCTAGGCTTGCTAGCCTGTTCTCCCCAGGGTCCTCGCAGTTAAAGATCATATGAAACCATCTAGAGCTGACCCACTTTCTGATCCTGGACAAAGTCCTGCCATCTCAATTAGAGCTTGTATATCAAGGCATGTTGGAAGAGAAAGTCCCTCCAAGACTCACCCACCCACTCACCACTTCCTCTAAGCCAAGGCAAAGTAAGACGTTATGGCTGTGAAATGCATTCGTGCCATAAAATCAGCACATAACCTAGGCCAGCCCACACCCTCATCTCATTGGCAGTTGAGAAAATTGAGGCTTGGTCAAGGCCACATGGGCAGAGGCCAGAGTCCATGTCTTCTGCTTCCTGGTCTGGAGCTCTCTTTCTGAGGCCAGGCAATCTCTACACGTGCTATGACAAAAGGAAAAACAAGGAAAGCTAGCGGTTGCAGATTATAGACACTCTGTTTTGAGTATATGCTTACTATTTTTCTATGGACTAAGAAGGGAAATAAGGGAACTGTCACTGCACACCGACTATGTGCTATTGATGCCTTGCTTACATTAATTTCCATCACACACCTATGGCAATAAAAGCTAGTGTTTATTGAATACCATGTACCAGGCACAGTTCTAGGGGCTTTGCATGTATTTGCACAAGGAACCCAGCCAAGGAGGTACTCTGTAGGCTGAATTCAGTCTCTGCTTACCAAGCACTGAAACAGGGCCACTTCAGCCTGGGAGCACTTCTTTGTGTAACCACTGTGCCTCCAAAGATGCCCTTTCTAAATAAACACAGAGACACGTGTGAATATGTGGTGGGGATCTTACAGTATTCCTATATGGCTGGTCTTAATACCAATAACTTGCCAAGATGTTAGAACTAGTTAGCGAGGCCGGGCATAGTGGCTCATGCCTGTAATCCTAGCACTCCGAGGCAAGTGGATTGCCCTGAGCTCACAAGTTTGAGACTAGCCTGAGCAAGAGCAAGACTCCCATTTCTAAAAAATTAGCCAGGCATTGTGGTGGGTACCTGTAGTCCCAGCTACTCGGGAGGATGAGGCAAGAGGATTGCTTGAGCCCAAGAGTTTGAAGTTGCTATGAGCTATAATGCCACAGCACCCTACAGGGGCAATAAAGTAAAGTTGTGTCTAAAAAAAATGAAAAGGACTTCTTAGTAGTAGAGGCAGGAAGTCTAATCCTTAGTTTTCCTGAGAGGCAGCTTGAGGTAAGCTCTTGTGTCATATACACATACTCCTTGAGGACGGAGATTCTGACTGCCTTGTCCCCGATGTATCTCCAAGTTCAGAGCAGTGCCAGCACACACAGGCACTCAGTAAATTTTGCTGTCTGAAAACCCCCCATTTTACAGATGGGAAAATTGAGTTCAAATAGGTTAAATGACTTGCTTGAGGTTGCACAGAAAATAGATGATATAGCTGGGATTTGAATGCACATTGCTGACCCTAACGCCCTTGCACTTTAACATTGTGTCATTAATAAGCATGTGTTCAGTTGATTAAACACAAATTCTGTGCTCAGGAATGGGAGGCCAGAAAGATTTGTAAGATTTGGTTTCTACTCTCAAGAAACTGCGATTCCAATTATCTACAAAAATTCATATTCCCAGAATTATATTCCCTGATTCCCTGAATGAAAGCCAGTCTAAATGGTATAATCCCTTGGTACACTTTTAGTCAAGGATGCCTTTTCTATCTCCGAAACTGGAAGTTATAAAACTGGCCACCCAAATCCGTTGGTGGTCAACTCCCCATTCTAGTTTTTCTAGATTTCTTTCAACAATGTCCACAGGGTGAGTTTATATATATTCATATATATGTAGATATATACAAACATTATACACGAACTTTATGGGCACCCTATATGTATGTGTATGTATATGTATATGTGTATGTACATATAGGGTATGTGTATGTATATGTATACATACATAAATATATACATACATACACATACATATAGGGTGCCCATAAAGTTCGTGTATAATTTAAAATAGTGTGCAATTTAAAATTGCACATAAACTTTTTGACCCCCCTGTATATGTGTGTGTAATATATCCATGCCTTCCTGCTTTCCCTATGCTGCCCCTCATCTAAAGGGTTACCAAAAACTGAGACACTTAAATTAGAAAACTAGACTTGGAAAGCTGTGCTTCTAAAAACATAGCAATCATTTCAATAAATAAACATGTTCTGATTAGAAACATTAATTCAGGATTTACCTTATTTTCCTTCCTGGTTTTGTTTTCTGTAATATTTAGGAGGCAAGAGGTAGTTAGAAAAGAAGGGTGTTTTTTAATTTAAAAAAAATAAAAACCAAACTCTAAATTCATTAGTTGAATTCCACAGGACTATATGAACAATCTCATAATAATCCTACATCAATACGAGAGAAGTTGTAACTAGTTCACTTAGGGTAATTATAGGGCAGCATTCTGCCAGGTTTAAAGATAGACTTTGAAATGTTTCTTTTTTCATGTGTCTCCTGCTGTGTGTGGGGCGAGGCACTGGCTCCCGGGATGCCCGCCAGCTAAAGGGGGGCCAACTGGAGAGGGAGGCACCAAGATTGGGTTCCTGTTTTCCTATGTTCAAACTGCTGGGAGCACAGATATCCTACTGAGACGGTCTCCTGTGGAGAACTCAGGGCCTAGACTTGAAAATCTGTCAGAACAGCCATGGCCTTGAATAAAATTCTAACAAGGTGTACAGCACAAAGCTTCAAATGTTGCACTAGAACAGTAGTTCCCAAAGTGCGGCCCCCAGACCAGCAGTATCTGCACCACCTGGGAACTGGTTAGAAATCCAAGTTTGGAGTCTCACCCTGCGTAAGAAACTGGAGTAGAGCCCAGGAATGTATCTTTCAAAAGCCCTCCAACTGATTCCAGTGCACCTCAAAATTTAAGAATCACTGCTCTAGAGACATGATGTTAAAGAGCCTGTCCAAGAAATAAGAGTTACTTTTAAACAGGGATTTGTTCAAACAAAATGTATCTATACATACCCACTCATGACCTTCGGAATTGGCCCAAACCCGGCTCTGCCATTCACCTGCATGGGGCCTCAGACAAGTTACATATCTGCTTTAAGCAGTACTGTGCTGATCATTGTATAACGGCTGGCTCTCTGGGAGAAATGCATTTATTCATTTTCCTTCCTGACATAAATACTGCCATCGTGGCTACTTTTAACTATCAACGTGATGTCAGCCAACATGAAAAACTCATGAAAATTTAACAATTGACTCTAAGCTGGCTTCAGCACACTACTGTCTCTAAGATCAATTTCTTCATCTGTCAAATGGATAAATAATAGTATTTACCTCATAGGGATTTTGGAGGACTGAAGTGAAAAAGTAATGACAGTACTTTATAGAGCACTTATCTCTACCAGGCACTTACTACGTGTTACTCAATGAATTCTCGTAACCATGAAATAGGTACTGTTATTCCACCCATTTTATACATGAGGAAACTGAGCTGGAATAACTAGTCCAAAGTCTCCCAGATAGCAAGTGAGAAGATCCAAGTTTGACGGCTGAGCCCACAAGGGAAGGGACGTCAGCACAACGCCCAGGAACTGGTAGCTGTTATCACGATATGAATAAACTTCCCAAAAGCATTGCACTTGGGAGCTCAGGGTGAGCAGTTTGTACTGGATGAAACATCTCAGTCCCAGAAACCACATTCATTTTCTTTTGGGAGAAAAGGCCAGGTCACCTCATTGTTGATTATTCATGGTAATAGACGACAAGCATTACAGCTAATGACAGACATAGTTAACATAGGACTCACACCCACTTTAGTCCTTGTAAGATGCTCCTCTCCCTGAATCAGTTAGGGGCATGTTTTTCCAGGCTTTATCAGATCACAGCATACTTTTTTTTTTTTTTTTTTGTCAGTTTGCTTTTCTTTTTAACCTAAGACTGTATCATGGATCTTTCTAATGGCCATCCATACCAATCTATCTCATTCTCTCTGAAACTGTTTAGCATTTCACAGGAATTACTTGACATCATTTATTTAACTAATCCATGACATTTAGGCTATTTCCAGTTCTTCACTATTATAAGTGATCCTGCACTCCACAATCTTTTATATAGATTCTAGCATATGTCTGTAGTAGAAATTCTTTTTTTTTTTTTTTTTTTTGTAGAGACAGAGTCTCACTTTATCGCCCTGGGTAGAGTGCCGTGGCATCACACTGCTCACAGCAACCTCCAGCTCTTGGGCTTAAGCGATTCTCTTGCCTCAGCCTCCCGAGTAGCT